>NADL03000191.1:0-115311 GCA_002205965.3 Kappaphycus alvarezii
TGCTTGCATGGGTTGCAAGCGCGTCAAGTTCTTACCAGATGCATTTCCGATTAGTTCCTCTCTCATCCCCCTTCGCATGTTAGTTTCTCTGTAATGCCCCTCAGCATGTTCTCCCACATGCTTTTTCCAAATTCCGTAAAGATTACACACACACCCTTGAACACTTCCGGCCCCTGATGCCAACATGGACCCTGGCGCGTGAATCTCCCTGCCGTAAATCAAGTTTCAGGTTCGTCCAGCTTCCGATCAGCTCCGGGTCAGCCAACCGTGTACCAATTAAGTGTTCCATCTGTGCCATATATCCCGACCTCTATCCGATTGGACGTTCACGCCCTGTACTACGTTCTCCGTTAAAAGAGAAAGTGAAGGTATTATGTTTACGCGCAAGAAATTCCCCCTTTACTTTTCTCCCCTCACTCCCTTTGCCATCGTTTCTCACTCCACTTCCTTTTTCTTTTGCGTCACAAATATTACATTTCTTTATACTCTTTCCATTCTCTCATTTCTCTTTTTATGAGCGATTACCTTCCCCTTTGGTGGTTATTCTGTTGGTCTTCTCCGTTTATTTGATCTTCTTCGCCCCTAAATATCTTATATCTTTCTACACATGATTTTCGCCATAAATAACCCTTTTAAGACAGTTTCACTAAATCTCACTACAGGAGCAATTTTCGCTTACTTTTTTTTTGATTCAACGGACCTGTCAATCTGAACCGTTTGGCGCTATTTGAACACAGCGGGCGTCGCCCAATAGCTATCGTCGTCCCTGCAACAACAAAGACTCGACAATTCACCCCCCTGACAGCCATTATGCACCTATTAACTCCTTCTCGCCACATTGCCAAAACCTGTCATCCTCGTCCTATCACCTTCTCTCCCTTATTCCCTCCTGGCCCAAGTGACGTCGAGGACTATCTCCGTCACCAAACCAGGAAAAGTTTGACGGAGCTCATTGCTCGTCACCTGATGGAGATCGAAGCATAGGAATCGGAAGTGGACGACTGGGGAAGAGGACGATAAGGCAGGGGTGTGCTTTGAGGAGTTGGTGGCCCCCGAGTAAGTCTAAGGGATGTAATGAGGGGAGAACGGGGATAAGTTTGGGAGAAAGAAGAAGAGAGGAGGCCGGAGAGGAAGAAAAGAAAGGGGAGGAGTCCACCGATGAAGAATGCGGCTTCGAATAGGGTCTTATAGGAGGAGAAGGAATAAAATGGTTGGGCCGGGTCGTTCTGACCACGGTTTGTTGCGGAGGGCTCAGGTGAGGTCTATTCTTTGCTAGAAGGGGCAGACGATTGTGGGCCATTCACAAGTATATTGGGGGGTATATGGGTACTTTTGATGTCTTATTGGATGTGTTAGGCTATTGATAGGGGTAAATCGGCGGGGGAGGAGATCCTCAGAACCAATTACCCTGAGAAGGAGGTGTTGCGAGCGACAAAAGTGCTGCCGTGGTATTGTTGAACGAACAAAAGGGAGTGTATATAGAAGAGAGTTGAGGAAGCTACAAGCAAGTATAAAAGGGGCAGGGTCTACCACCGACGCTCTGCGACTAGCGTAAGAAAATTTTCTTGGGTCTGAAGTTGACTCTCAACTTCCTACTACTCGGGACTTGGCTTGAAGTTGTCTGCCAACTTGCTTCACCTCCACTAAAGGAAGCAGTTTACTCGGCTTATATAGACTTTTGGCTACCCAAAAGTCTCAAACAAACATACTAATAACCATAAAATGTATTCACGGTAATCGTGTGAACCAGAGAGACTATTAGAAGATATTTCCTCAAGGTAAATATCTAGGTGCCATACCCATGCCAGCCACCCATCGGCCAGGGGTGGGAATTGATGTGGCCATTATATAGACCTTTCAGAGCTACTTGTAGTATCACCCACAACCTGGAACTGTACTGACATCTACTATGACAGCGTGTCCTAAAATGAAAAAATCAACCGACGAATTTGCCACACTCACCCAAATTAAAAATATCTTGCAAATTCAAAAACTGTAAAAATATCTTCCCAATTCCGATACTGTATACAATCATGGTCCTCATCTAGATTTTTTTCGTGCGCGAATTTGCGCACATCACGCCCTCTCGCTCAAGACGAACGTCCCGACTCGTCACTGCTCTTCTTCTGCTTCCGTTAGTGTTCGCTGTCTTATTGATAAAATGTATGGTCTCTCAAACGGGTACGGATGCAACTGATTACCAATATGATGCTCTAAAAAGTAGGTTCGCATTACTGGTACCTCACTTTGTAGCATAGCCTCATATATTGGTTTGATCACATCGAGGTGGGGTTGAATACATTCTTCTTCCGTGACTCTTCCGAATCTTCCAAGAGTGAAAAAATATATGTGATATGCAAACTCTTCTGGAAGATGCCGGAGGAATGGATGTCGATAAGAAAAGAAGACGCGCATCATCAAGAACGAATCTTCGTAAGATAAGTGCGGTCCATGTAGCGCCCTAAAACATAAACAGATGCTTATCATGAAATAAGAAATGACCTGCGCATCGTTCGCATCCTCGGAGATATTGCGCAGCCAAAAAGATAATCTTCTTCTTCCGACTGTATGCTGTGCATGGTTGTGAAGAGAGCTAGAGATGAAGTTGTGGTGGACGGTCCCGATGAATGGCCGCGACCAGCTCCTGACGTACTGGGACCTGCACGAGGTCCTCTCGGGGGACGACCGGAACCTCTTCTGGGCGGGTTGTTGTCTCCTGAAGGTCCTCCTCTGGTCATCATCACTGCTTCAGGAGGATCCTCGCCGCCTTCCAACGTTCCCAATTTGTGGCGGAGAAACGTAAGGTTCCCATAGAGGATACGGGACCAGCCTGTATTCCATATCCGGGGGTAAGGCGTAACCTCTCAGTCGCACGTCTTGGTTGTTCTTGAGAAATACGTAAATTGGACGGATAATATTCAGATACGTTTGCGACAAGTCTCCAGCAGCTACCATTCCATATCTTCCTATAGAGTAATGATATATTACCTCCACAAACTCTGGACCTGCTTCCGTGAACCTTCCGTTTTGGAATGAAAATAGAACTCTTATTAATAGTCGGAAATCTTCTTCAGGTAGCAATGGTCCGTTCAACGTACGAAAACATAGGCATATATTAATGTAGAAATGGATGATTACGTGGAGTTCGTAGTAGTCCCGCGTAACCGAGATGATCCATTCCCAGGCCCTTTTTCCTCCCATAGGAATCATTCTATAGTTAAAGATGAGTATGCCCCGTGGTTGCGCATAGTCCTGTGTGAGAAGGAATTCTTCAGGCCTCTGATGGTAAGGGACCAGACGACGTGCATGGATGGCCCTCCTTGATCTCTTCCCTGAGCTTGAACAGAGCTGATAGTGCGGGTGTCTTTCCTCCGTGACGATGCAAGGGTTCGAGTACTTGGTTTGGAAGGCCGGCCACTTCACAGCCTGCTGCATTGCTTTTCCATGTACTACAAGTACTTTAGAGCCAACTGAAAAGGTTCTGACTGCAGGTTCTGCATCCTTATTTCTTGTCTGTGTTAGCGCGCGGTGTGATCTCCAGCCTTCGGTGGCCAGTAGTTCAACTTCCCTACTCTCTTCATCGATAATATTTGTTTCCATGTCTCTCTGTAACATTCTAGGAGCCCTTCCGTACATTAGCTCGAATGGTGAGCGTCCATTTCTTCCTCTTCTTCGACGGTAGCCGTATAACACTTTTGGTAAGGCATCTTCCCACTGGATTTCATTCTCCAACATAGTTTTCGATATTGCTCGTTTGATGGTTCCAACCATCCTCTCCGCTTTCCCGTTGGACATAGGAGCGTATGCGAGAACGGTCTTCAGCTGAATCCCTTTCTCTTCCAAAAAACGAAGCAGTGAAGTTGCAGTAAAACAAAGGGCGTTATCCGAGATGATCCTTTTTGGAAGACCAAACGGTTCAATTATTTCTTTTTCGATGAATCTCAGTACCACCTCAGCATTTGCCTCCTCGACTGCAACTGCTATTGGCCATCCAGTAAGATGTTCCACCCCTATAAGGAGATATTTGTTTCCGGAAGAAGTTTCCTTGAACGGGCCCGCGAAGTCAATTGAGAAGGTTTCAAAGAGACCGGAAACTGGAAAACTTAGAGTTGTCTTATACTTCCGTATTGGAGTGAATTTTTGGCAGTTGTCGCAGCTTTTCACGAATTATAGACGTCCTTATGGATACCGGGCCACCAGAATCTCTCAGTTACGAATTTTTGGTTGTTTCGAGATCCCAATGCCCTAGCTCATCATGGAAAGTCCTCAAGATCTTCATTCTTTCTTTCAAAGGGGCCACTAGTCGGGGACCGGCTTTAGTGTGCCGGAAAGTTTCCCATTCCACAATGTAAAAGCCTTTTGATTCCTGCGTACCCAATTTCGGTGTTCAAGATCAACCTTTCTCATTTCTAGTCCATCGAGGAATTTGATCAGTCCGTGAATATTAGCTTCGTACTCGTTATCGTTCGGCAACTGCAACTCGGCGACTCCGACGATGTCCTCCGAAGCTTTTTCATTTGGAATCAGTGCGTCCCTCAAGCGGGATAGGTAATCGGCAGGCTGATTATTGCGTCCGGGTCTATACACAATTTCAAACCGATATTCTGCGAAAATGTCGAGCCATCGGGCCAAGCGGTGATGTACATCCTTCTTTTGGAATGCTGTTTTAAGTGCCTGGTGATCAGTTATCAAGACAAATTCTCGAGTGATAAAAGGTATACGCGAAACTTTTTCAGCGCGAAGACGACAGCTAGCGCTTCTTTCTCGCAGACTGAGTATCTCTTTTCCGCGTCATTCAGAGTTCGGCTTGCGAATTGAACAGGGTGTAGTCTTCCGTTTTCATCTTTTTGGGACAAAACGGCACCCAAAGACCGTTCTGAGGCATCTGTCTCCACAACGAATGGTCTCTTGAAATCTGGGTACATGAGAACTGGGGGGACACATAGCTTATCTTTAAGCTCCTGAAATGCAGTTTCCATTTCCTTGTTCCAGTAAAATTTTCCGTTCTTCGTAGTGCTGGCATGTAACGGTGCTGCAGTCTTGGCGAAATCTTTGATAAATCTTCTGTAATATGAGGCCAGTCCTAAGAAGCTTCGGACCTCCGTCTTTGAAGCGGGCCTTGGTGCCAACTTTATTTTTTTCGTTTTCTCTGGATCCACTCTAATTCCCTCTTGGTCGACGATATGACCGAGTAATTGGATAGAAGTTTTCGCAAAGAAGCATTTGCTCAACTTAATTTTCAAGCTATACTCCGATATCCTCTCCACAACTGTCTTGACGTGCGAGATGTGCTGATCCAATGTTTCTGAGAATATGACGACATCATCGATATAGACTCTTGCGAATGGAAGTCCTTTCAAAACCTCGTTCATCATTCTTTGGAATGTAGCTGGTGCATTCATGAGACCAAAAGGCATCACTTCGAACCTGAACGTACCGGCTTTGCTGGTAAAGGTTGTTTTTTCCTTACATTTTTCATCCAATGGAATCTGCCAATAGCCAGTGTAAAGGTCAATTGAGGTGAAATATCTCCCGTCCTTCAGGTCCTCGAGGATCTCCTCCATGTTCGGAATCGGAAATCGATCGGGTATCATTCTCTGGTTCAGTTGTCGGTAATCGACGCAAAAACGCAGCTTTCCATCCTTCTTTGGTGCGACCACAACTGGAAACGACCATGGGGATGAAACTGGTCGAATAATATCATTTTTCAGCATACTTGTAACATTTTCTGAGATAAATTGGTCATATTTTGGCGGTTGACGTCTAGGCTTGTGGTAAATCGGTTGAGTGTCGGTAAGTTCGAACGAGTGAGTAACCGGTACACTTGCTTGTCTTAAATCTGAAACGCTCCATGCAATTACTTCGGAAGATGTTAACATGTCGGATATTTTCAGTGAGGCGGGGGCGGGAAGGTGCTGCACTTTTCCTTGGATTTCTGCCATTTGGCGCCCTTTTTCTTCTTGATCCTCAACCTCAATATTTTGAAGGACCTCTTCCGTCGTGCTCACATCTTCATATATGGAATTCGCGTATTCTTATTTTCTTTGCAAAGGTAATCTTCTTTCATGCTCCGAATTCTGTCCTTTGATTCGATATCATCGCAAAAAGAAACACATTCGGGTTTCAAACTTATCCTAGAATCCAGTCGTCATCTGTTTCAAACCCGGAATCATAATCGTCCCATGCCATGTTCATTACCCCGAGGGTACCCTTTTCCACTTCCGAAAGTGTTAGTTGGTTCCGAATCTTCGCTGTCATAGCTAGAAGTGAAATCTTCACTGTCCGTTTCTTTTAAATCTTCAGGATGCGTGCTTTTGTCGAAATCCAGGGGCATCTTCACGGTTCTGCCGTCAATATTAACTGAAACCATTTGGTTGCCCAAGTCAATGCATGTTCCTAGTCTTTCCATTGTGGGGCAGCCAATGATTGCATCGAAAGGGAGATCCGGCATGACAAGAAAGTCTACATCAACTTTAGAGTCCCCAAAGAACACGGAAACCTTGTCAACAGTGCCCATGCATTTTGAGACGGTTCCATCCGCTACAGTTATTTTTCGAGTCGTTGGAGTAATTTCGAGACCTAGATCTGTCACCAAAGTTTCTGAAATGAGGTTTGGAACAGCACCCGAATCGAAGAGAGCTTGGGTTTTCATACCCAATACTTTGACTGGTACCAGCTTAAGACGTCTTGGTGCTGTCGAGGCCGATTGAAGAAACAGTTTCTTACCCTTAGCGGACTTATTAGACCTGATAATTTTTTTGAGTTCTTTTCTCGCATCCTCTGCGTCGCCCCTCAAAAGTTGACCAAACGTTATCCCAGTTGGGGCCGATGCAAGCTCAGCCACCAAATTGTACCTCTTCACATACTCTAGTACGTCCTTAGAGATACTCTTAACTTTCTTACTCTTTTTCGTCTTCTTGGCCGGAGTGACTCCCACTCCTGGAACAACTTGATCAGACCTCTTGGTTCGAGGAGGTACAGGTGCTGGGATATGCTCCAGCATTCCATACTCTAGCCTAGGTTTCTTCGATAAAATGTTCCCTTCCCCATCCCTTTTTGTCACATTGACTTGACTAATCTCTTCAGCGATGGATACGTTACCGGCATCCGTCAACCTTTGATCCCTTCTATTTTGTAAGATTTTCACCTCTGGTCCTGACTCACTCCTTGCTTCCGATAAATTTGCTCTTCTGTTGTCTTTAGACCAGCAGTTACTTTCATGATGCCCATATCGACCGCACTTTGCACAACGAGTGTTTCTATGTGGATTATCAGGACACCTGTTTGCAAAGTGTCCAGGCTTGTGACAGTAAGAACAGACTTCTGCGGCCTTAGGGGCCCCAGACTGGTTCTTCTTAATGGTAAGAGTAAGGCTTTCCAACTGCGAGGTTATCATGTCAAGTCGATTATCGAATCGGGTTTCCAACCTTTCTTCCAAGTTTTTGACATCGCTCCTGACAGATTCTAATGCCGCTGCACTAGTAGCCGGCCTTTGATAATTCTTTTCAGGATGTACGATAGACATCGATGTGCGGGTTTCCCTCGGTACCTCACTCAGTGACTGAAACGTCTCCGAATTTTTGACAAATTCTACTATGGTACCCTTCAGTTCATCAAAAGTGTGAGGGCCCTTGATGAGGAGGAAATCGGAGAGCCGCTTATCCCCCATAGCCGCCTTACGCAGCATTCCGTACTTGGCTTGGGCGTTGAACCCAGCCTTTTCATAAAGATCACACAAGTACACCAATGAGCTTAACAAATCGTCGAAGTTGAGCCGGGCCTCTATGGCGGTACGAATCATCTCATCTGGTTCTACCTCCTTAGCATACTCTTTCACAAGCCACTCACATACCTCACCGAAGTTACGCCCATTCCCGTTAAGAGACCACCCGTCGATAAACTTGGACTTATATTTGTGCTTTGCGTCACCATGAAGATAGGCGAAGATACTTGCGGCCTTCTCTTCATCGCCCTTCTCTCGCATCACAACGTTGACATATGTGTAAAGAAACTCCTCAACGTCTTCAGTCTTGCCCCCTGTGAACGTTATACGAGCAGCATTGAGATCCATGATTACAGAAAAGAAATCCCCCCGAAGTGTTCCTTACTACTGCTCAACTCGAATACCTCGGGTGCAACCCCCTCCACAAGAGTACCAAATGATAGGGGTAAATCGGCGGGGGAGATCCTCAGAACCAATTACCCTGAGAAGGAGGTGTTGCGAGCGACAAAAGTGCTGCCGTGGTATTGTTGAACGAACAAAAGGGAGTGTATATAGAAGAGAGTTGAGAAGCTACAAGCAAGTATAAAAGGGGCAGGGTCTACCACCGACGCTCTGCGACTAGCGTAAGAAAAAGTTTTCTTGGGTCTGAAGTTGACTCTCAACTTCCTACTACTCGGGACTTGGCTTGAAGTTGTCTGCCAACTTGCTTCACCTCCACTAAAGGAAGCAGTTTACTCGGCTTATATAGACTTTTGGCTACCCCAAAAGTCTCAAACAAACATACTAATAACCATAAAATGTATTCACGGTAATCGTGTGAACCAGAGAGACTATTAGAAGATATTTCCTCAAGGTAAATATCTAGGTGCCATACCCATGCCAGCCACCCATCGGCCAGGGGTGGGAATTGATGTGGCCATTATATAGACCTTTCAGAGCTACTTGTAGTATCACCCACAACCTGGAACTGTACTGACATCTACTATGACAGCGTGTCCTAAAATGAAAAAATCAACCGACGAATTTGCCACACTCACCCAAATTAAAAATATCTTGCAAATTCAAAAACTGTAAAAATATCTTCCCAATTCCGATACTGTATACAATCATGGTCCTCATCTAGATTTTTTTCGTGCGCGAATTTGCGCACATCAGCTATGTTTTAGAGAACGATGGTCTTGAGGTGTAGATTGTTTTAGTTTATTTAAGGTTTTTTTGCAAAACTCTCTGCGCTCACATGAAGTCTTGTCGTACTTTGTCTGGTGCTTTGAGTAGTTTTATCGAGATTTTAGTTCGGAAATAAGTCTATAAAAGTTTAGCAAATTGCTTCCTCGGTGATAAAGAAAGCAAGTTGGCAGACCACTTCAAGTCTAGTCCCAAATAGTTAGGAAGTTGAGAAGTCATCTTCAGAGCCAAGAACCTTTTTTTACGCCAGTCACAAATAATAGGTGGTAAAGCCTGTCCCTTGATATTTAGTTACAAGAACAGTCACTCAGCTTTCACTCCCATTCGTCTCCATCGCCTATCAACGACTACTGTAGCACTTTAGTCGCTCGCGACGACTCTCAACTAGGGTAGTTAGTGATTTCCTTTTCCGTTAGCGCCATTTTACCCTATCATTCTTGTTTGCAACTTTAACGCCCCCTTCCCAAGCATCGCGAACATGAATTTACCTCCCGTCTATTCGCAGTACCAATGTGGAGTCGAGAAATTGCTCGCTCAGAAAGGTTTAATTTTTGCGAAACGTTGACTCTTTAATGCAACGGCTGTCCCCGATAAATTCAACGTTTACTACAGAGTGAAAATAGACGAGCTGCTGGTATGGCGCAGGTTTTTTCATGCAAAATCAGCCACTAGATATCAATCCTCGATGTCTATCCTCTGTCTGCGAAGTTCACTTTTGTTCTTCTTTTCGGTCGGCCTAGGATACGATATTCTCTGCGAGGCTTGATGCTCGAGCCGCGGCACTTGCGGTTACGAACATCTCTGGGTACAGCACTCCCGTCCCTGTAGGTAACGGACGGATCTTTGACACCCCTTTCTTTTCCTGTTAATATGACGTCGTTGACTGGGATTGATGCATGGGGTTTGATACCGCGGGATTTGATCCCTGGAAGCCTTTTTTTATCGGCATTGGGCTTATCCAGTAGAATCAGAGTTAAAAAAATGTTATACCCCGCTTTTAATCGGACAGAAAGGCAAATCTATCAGAGATTTCGACCTCCTGTCGGATTGGAAGACCTCGCAGCACAGACAAACTTTTTTCGATATACCGCGGGTGGGATTTCAAGCGCACACCAGTTAGTCGCTTTTTGAACTGTCGTTGTCGGTTGGTCGGGTGGTCGAGGCCCGAACACTCCACGGCCAAGGTTTATATGTACTACCCATTTTTTAAAAAAAAACTAAAACAGTACCGCAATCAAATATTTTGATTAAAAAGTGAGCACGACAATAGAAAAATCGCTGCTTTCCCTTCGTGCTATGGATCGAACTGTAGTCAAACAGTAAGTTCGTGGCCCAAATTTGTGCACATGTCCTTTGCAATGCTGTACAAAGTTTTTAACCACAACTAAAGCTGGTGCTTCGCTTCAAAGGACTTCACGAGCCTCGCAATCATAATAGCATTGCCTCTGAATTCGGAAACAAATTTAGCTTGCAATTGCGGGTCAAATATCGTCAAATTTACATTGAAGCCCTTGATGCATTCAGGTAGTCGCACCTTTCTTACAACCCGGTTTTCCTTTCTCCATCAACTCGATGCCAGAATTTTAAGCACCAAGGGGATCTCGGGAAGGTCACCATCGCAATTTTTTGACTGCTTTTCCGGCCCCTGCTACTTATTCCAACCGGTACGTGTTCCATTCCCGCGCCAGTCTCTTCATTCCTCTTCGTCGGTGCTTGTATTCAAGAAAATCTGAAGGGATTCATCAAAGGGACACCCGCAATCGATGCTGCTATTTTACTTTGTGCTACAACCACTCATATTAGCGCTCCAACAGCAGTTCCTCAGCATCATACTCAATGTACGGTACCCACAGCAATCATATCGTACCTAGCTCAATCGCCGGCGACTTCTTCGCATTCATTCGCCATCGAGGACTGCCCATCGGATTTACGTCAAATTATCCGACAATATTGTTTAGTGGCCACCCCCTCATCTGTTCTCACCGTCTTTGACGTCCTATCTTCCCTGCACAACTGTCAGTGATCCCTCGAATGGAGTTCTTGGCCCCCCAATCGATGATGAGCGTGGTTGCCGCGAAAGTTTTCAATAGCGTATCAAACTCATGTCCTATCTCTTGGACCAGCTCTTCGCCCTCTACGGCCCGAAAAAGCAAAAACCACTTGCTTCCCGACTGCACTGGTGCCTCTGGTATGATCAGCGTCTTTCGCTGCAAATAGGTGGATCTCGCCAACTTCGGAGCGAGGCCTTTCGACTCTGAACAGCGAACGGTGTTCGAGGGATAGCATATTACCATACTATCGGAGTGCTCGCAGCTTGCAAAATCTCCCCACCGTCTGTGAGGTCTCGGTCTGGCCCCCCATGTAGTTCTAAGCAGATGCAGGTTAGGTCGCTCCCGTGATTTATGGTGAAATAGAGACGAAAATATCCGGGGCTCTGCTTAAGGAGTAGTGGAGGCGATATAAATGGGTTTCAGAAAGCTGGGGCTAAGTTTCAGTGGAGTGTAGCCATATTCCCTCAAGAATCCAGAAGAAACTTTCCTCTTATAGCTAGTACTGTATCTCCAGCGTGTTTAATGAGATTATAGCTCACTCACTAAAAATAAAGTAGTAAAATATAGAACAGGCCACTGATAAATTGTAACTACCAAAAGAAATAGTACCGTAATACCTGTTGCGTGCCGCTAAGTAAAATAAATTGGTTACGCATAAATAAGAATAGTAGTATGAACCCCTGTAGGACTAGCAGAAATTCATAGAACAAGATCACTATCCATGTTCTCTGTTACACCACTGTGTAACAGAAAACTGGAATAACCACAGCGAACCAGTCTCTATTACACAATTGGTGTAACAGAGACATTGTTATACTATTCCCTCCCGGACTATTGACGTCCTCGTAATAATACTTTGGCAATATATTGTTTTTTGATTATACTGCTGGAAAACCTGAGTTACCATGACAGATCCATCTTCCATAACATATACGAAGTTTCTCTTTGGTTGCCACTATGAATCATGAAGTGAGTCACCCGCATTGAAACCAGGAATTTGAATCCAAGACCAAGTTCCTTACGAGCCAGAGTAGCCGCAACTTCTTTTTCTGTTACAGTAGAAATTGATCGGTTGCAGGCAAAAGTGGAGTAGGTACAGATATTCCATCCGGCTGCTCCAAGTGTGATGTTTTGTGGATGATATGAATGATTGTGTGGATCTTAAAGTGAGCATGGAGATATAATTGAACAAGATTATTACCGATGAGATCCTTTACCAAAAATGTCCAAAAAAATTCATGCACCAAGCTTTTTCGAATCCTGCGACCCAGAAGACATATAAATTACACGATGAACGATCGATCCATATTTTTTAGCCTACTTTCTATAGGAACTTGGTATCGCCTTTAAGCGTAAACAGCGTACCGGACTTTTCCACCTTTAGGCCAATTTATCAATCCCCAAGAGAAACCCTGAGCTTGACACTAAATTCTTCCAAACTCTGAAGAGGTATGCTGCTGATAGGAAAAAAAAGTCTGACAGAGATTTAGGTATCCATCCCAGGTCAAGCCCAAACAGTGACATGTCCAGATCATCTCTCACAGCCAAGTTGTTTTGCAAATTCTGCAGAAGATAGCAAATTCATCCCAGTCACCCTGATGATACGAGCAATAGCAAAAAAATAGCTCTCATCATTCTACTCATCATATTTCGGAAGCAATATCCGTTTGCAGGCGTCTGCTGGTAAACATTCTTAGTTTACACCACGAATTCTCATCAGTTTCTTCCAAAAATTTGAGTTAAACTTGCGTTCTCTCTCTTTGATCACATCGCCCGGCAAACCCATGGCCCTTAAAGATGTTCGAAAAGAAGTAATTCCCTTATCTTCAGCAGTATGCGGTGTTTTGATTTCAAGAAATGAACTCGACGAGAAAGTAGATCAGCAGAAGTCGTAATTGAATCATAACCGCTCTTCGTCGTGGAAGCCTCATAATTAAATCTGTGGTTGTTTATCACCATTTGTGACAGGGAACTCCAGGGAAATTGGAACTTTAATTTTATTTTGATTATACTCTTTATACTGCTGACAACCAAAATCCTTCATGGTACTTTGGAAAATCCCAGAATTTATGTTTCTAGTGAAAAGTATTCTGGTTTGTGAAGTGTCTTTGGAAATTTAAGATTTTCACCGACTTTGGATTTGAGATTTCAAAATGTACGATACTAACCTTTGCGGTACGAAAAAAAGTTTCATTGTAAAATAGCCTTGAACTCAATGAAAATTAGCACAATTTTCCAAAGTTTCTGCCTTTAGCCTCATCCTGTAACCATTTTCGCTCTGTGGATTTCACTACTGGACCGAAGAACTAGTCCTCATCAAGCCGAGGAATGATATGATCAAAATCATGGTATAGACTACAACTTCATTCACTGAGACGTCACGATCTACTCGCACCACATCAGGAGCTCCTGATAATGCCTTTCCCAAGAAACGAACTTTCTAGGGCTTGAGTTTGATTGCAAAGATAGAAAGATCGTAAATAAAAAAATCAAGAAGACATCTATTTAGTCGTAACAGATCTGCTTAGTTAACGTTTGGAGGGTACAAGAGCACAGGAAAAGTCCATAGGAAAAACAATTTATTTGAATGGACTTTAATTTGTATTGAGCGCACTCATTTCGATGCCCCCATACTTTCGCCCTTGTCTGATGAAATCCTGTTCTAGATCAGGTTAGCAGAAATTCTCGCATCACCGAGCAGATAGTAAATTTCACCAGAAGAGATAATGGAAAATTGTTCCTTTTTATGAGGCGATCTAAATCACGGTAATCGAAAACTAACCTAAGCTTCCATTCTTTTTCGTTCACAAAGAAAAGCCGTGCTCTTTGTGATGATCTATTTGATCGCATCTTCCATTTCCTCAAAAAGAGTCGGCATACTATTTTGCTGCTTTGAGTTCAGATGGGGACAAGTGGAACAGAAATAGATGATTTTTTCTTTGATCATTCCTCTACTTTGATTCATAGTCTACTGATCGAACCGGAGGGAGCCCGCTTGGCAATTCTTCACTAATGACCTCTTACACTTTTTGATAAATCTTGTAGATTTAAATTAGGTACAGAATCTTTCATTTCTCTCATGTCGTGGAATTCAACTAATCGAAATACTTCGAAGTTACCTCACTACCAGGTACATGCTTCAAAATGCCATTACAAATAATAACCAATGTTTTTGATTTCAATCTTTAGAATTTTAATAAATGCCAAAATCTGACAGCAATGATTTTATAGTTACGAGCACTGAAACCAACGTCAGAATTTGTAAATTTGCATATGGAAGGGGTATCCCTCCTGCTGCAATCCTTAAGCACTTTGATAGTTTAAGTGGAGCCTTGCACAACACATGGTGAGCGAAAAATGTTTTTCGCTATTCAGTAAAAGTACCAATTATTGATGTTGGAATCAAAGCTGACGAGCATGGGGAGAGGTTCGGGCTAGTGAGAATTAATTGCGCCACTGTAGCCCGACTCTCCATCCCTCCTTTCCTTCTACAGCCAGTGCACCGCATCGCCAATTTTTTCAGATCTGTACCGCGCAAAGGAGCCTGTCCCCCTCTTTTTCTTATATTTCTTGAATGGTTCCCCATAACACCATTCTAGCACCTCTGAAACCCCTACGACCCCAAGGCTGCGCGGCAACTGCTGTCTGCAACATCAACAGTCAATAGTTCTATGGTACTGGCGGATTTTGTCAAAAAGAATTTGTCCACCCTCCAAAATGGTTATGTGTAAACTTTATATTAAAGGATGCAATTGTGCAAGGACCATTCATAGATCTGACGAGCGTCTAGATTGATTAGATTACAGAAGGACATTGAGCACATTGGCCATTAGAAACTGATCATGGGCAAGACCGCCAAATTCGAAGCAAAGCGCGGAACCGTTCTTCTGCAAGAATGGGAGACTTACGTCCAATTTACCATGGATTCTCTTGTCACTACGAATTTCGGAGCACCAACTTCGCCATAAGTTAGGCTTTCTTCTTCACTTCATGAGGAAGAAGCTGTAGGCACCATTTATGACACATGTAGAAGGGTCATCTGACCACTGTAGTTCTACTTGTCTTACCTAAGATTGGATTTTCGTTCCATCAATCTTTTTGTACGCTTGATTCTTTTTGTGCAGAGTCCAAACGAGACTATCACCCTTCTCTTTCATAGTTTCCCCATCCTGTAGTAACTTCGGCACATATATTGGATTTGCGCTAGACCCAAAACATAAACGAAGGATCTTCTTCCTTATACCCAAAGAAAAAGTACAGAGGATTCTGAAGATATCCCTTCACCCCATTTCCACATTTTCGAAGCACGTTAAGCATATCAGATTTCGAATCCTTGTACATACTCTTACAAAGAACCGAGAACGAAGAGAAACTCACAGAAACGACGCGGTGCTCTTCGAGGGAGACTGAGTCTCTGAAAAGCTTGGATAGAACTAAAAGTTCACAGGGATGGTACCATCACTCTCATAATACGAGCAACTGATGAAAACTGTTGCAACGAACAAAGCATCTTAGCCTTTAGAGATTCTTGCATGTAACCACCACAAAACACGGCAGCATCAGAGGTATTCGCTTTGTGTTCGGTGGTTCTATGCCTCGGTGGCTTTTCACAACGCAACTCGAGAGCGCTGCAAAGAATCTTGAATAATTCCCTTCCTTCGTCCACATGCAAAACCATTGACCTTGGGGCTGGCTCCAATCTCATTATTCGCCTGTCGAAGGCATCGCAATCTGATCCAAGCCATCTAATTTAATAATGACGGATTCATTCAAACCTCGAAGTCGTGTAAGTTCCTCGGTCTCGTAAGGGGGTGCACTACTACTCGCCCAACCCACCTGTCTCCGTTTCCGTATACAGTCTCCATGAGCGATATTCCAATCTATGTCGTCTGTTTGATGATTTACCTGTACAAGTATATCAAGTTGACTTGTACTGAACCGTCACTACAGAGTTGGAATATCACTCTCATGAACATCCTCATCTTTTTCATGCCTTCGAAAGACACGAACACGTATAAAATCAACTTCATGCACTTCCGTACCGAAACTTGTGAGGAAGGACACAATATTACCCCATAGCAAATGACCGCTGTAGATTAGTACTCCTATACATACAAGACATCCGCGAGACACCACATCCTTGGTTTTCCTGCAAATTCATCCATAGTCCAAAGCACTTGGATAGGATCACCCCTTTCGGGAAGAACCAGTTCATCAACAACGGATCCTTGACATTTCCTTTGGGGTGTTGATCTCGACGCCGACATGGCAGAGTGAGCTCCAGTAGTACTCCTGAGTGCAAACAAATAAATACTTGACGCACACGGGAAAGTAGAGAGAAGTCATTGATGTTAAATCTCGGAAAATTGATCTTCCCATTTGTACAGGAACAGCATACTGCCGCGATATATTTGCCGGTAATCCATGGCAACCGAAACGGTACGAAAACTAACATTCAATGGTCTCTGCAGTTAAATTGCCTACACTGGTGTTGGTGTGATGCAACCAGCCAGACGTGATCATATTTGTGCCAAAGGTTCGGAGAGCTTAGCAAAAATATAAATAAAAGTAAATTAAGCTAGATGCACTGGAAATCAAGGATATCTCTAAAAGAAATCGTCAGCAGTATACATCATGAATGTATATGGACTACTTCTGAAAATCAGGAACCAGGTTTCTAACAGCAATGAACCAGAATTCGACTTGGGGTACCTCATATTTCAATTGCGACATGGAAGCTTCTCGCGAACCGCGACCTAGGATTAGTCGTAGCTCTGGTCAGAGAATGGCAGAGTACAAGCAGGCACTTGAAAGAAATAACAGACGGACACCGAATAGTTCATTGTGTCCTAAACACCATGGCGAGAACGAAAGTCATAGTACGCCAGAAAAAGACGCAGATATTGGCGGGAGTAGCCCGCAAACATTTCGTCTAAATTTTTGGCCATGGTAGCTGAAACTGAATTTACAGGTCGATTTTGCAGGGAAAACGTGTTCGAAACGAAGAATCCGAGGTTGATTGTTCCAAGACTGGAGTATCACTTCAAATGCCGTTGAAAAAAAGCGTTTCTCAGATGAAAATGACACCCAGTCACAACTGAGCTGCCTGTGAATCCACTTAGCGGGTCACCGAGCAAAGAATTTTTTCCTGCTCTATTGCCGACGAAAAGTCGTTTGAACCTTTCCGATATATCATTACAAATGAAATCCCTGGCAACGGAGACTCTCAGTATAGGGAAAATATGGACAGATTCTCCAGTCAATCCCGGACTCAATGTCATTACTGACGAATTGAAGGTCCTGTTGAAATATTTCGAGGAATAAATGATGAAGTCAATAGAGAATGAGATTTGCATGATGCAAAGAGTGCTTTTGACACATGTGAAGGGCAATTCTTGTGAAATCAAAGCGTTAGAAACAAAAATGGATTCCGTGATATCTCTGACATGTAATGGAGCCGGGAAGTTAAAAGTGAAATCGAGGACTCGTCGTGGCTTTCTGGACAAATACGTACTCAAAGTGAGGTGATATTCAATACGGATGTGTTACCGTACTTGACTCGCTACATACTCCATTGCCTGATTGACTCCAAGACTTCGACCAGAAGTACTTCTGGTTTCACAGAACTGTCAGTGAAGTGTTGCTCATCCTTAACTTCAGCTTTCCCACAGACAAAACGAAGGAAATCTATCATGATGGACTCGGCTAGCTCTCTGTGATTTCAGATATGCAGTGATCAAAGGTGCGTTGTTCAATGTGCAGCACAACCAGTTCAACTCTTTCATTGAAGGTACTGTGATGGAATCACTGAAATGATCGGCATCTTTCCTTCATCTCAAGGTGAAAAATGCGGAAGATAATCGCTTTCATGGGCAGAAGGATAGAAGAGCCCAGAAAACTATCGAATTAGACGTCCTGCATGGTTACACAAGGGATATATCGGTACAATCATATCATTTGCGCTCGAGGTATTAGAGAGGAGAAGGGAAGGTGTAAAGTCTGACAAACTGAGAGGTGAACCAACTCAGCATTCTATCGCAGTACATGGCGCGAGAGTTTTTAAAGCTCATCGCAACACTTACATCAGTCTCGAGAAAAAGTGAAGAGCTTCTTCTTTTGACATCGGATTTATGTTTGCAGCTTGGGGTCAATTTGAACTCCAATAAATCAAACGACGTTCCATCCATTTCCCTGAAGAAAATACTTCTTTGAATCGAAATAACAATGCGATGAAAGTTTCATATCACAAAATTGCAGACACGGTCGAAGGACAAGCAAATGGTCACAACAAGATGTTGACGTAAAGAACAAGTCAACGCTAGAGAAGATGTTCAAAAAATTTGAAGAATTCGTTCTGATTGTCGAATATGATTTCAACTTGGTAACAAATGACATCAAGGTTCAGCGGAAGAGTTCGAGTGAGGTGAGACGGTCGCGAAGGTATATCAACATTATAGAAGTTGCTGCAAATTATGTCAAGGAGTTTTCTCAAGCAGCGTGAATGGAAGTGGTTCTCCGTCTTTATCAGAACTATTTCAGAACCATTTATGAGGTTCCAGTGCTTATTAGGTACCTTACAGACGAGTTCTTGATGTCCAGCGACTTTGCGAATGGTGTGATTCCTGAGCCTGATGAAGTAAAATGTGGAGGGTGCACACTTTTCACATTTATGCCAGCGAAAAAGACGAGTATGACATTGTTGAATACCAAATGTTTACGCATCCAAGATAAGGAGTATGCATATTCATCAGCCAATCATAGATGCTAGCGAAGACATGAGAGAGCTATCCGAGATAATGAGGAGGATATGCATTCGATCCTTCCGAACCAGCATAATAACGTAATTCTTTTGTAGGGATTCATGTGACTCATACTTCGGACGGCATACTTGCAGTCAAGATCACATGATTAAAAGAGAAGGAACTTTCAGAATGTGTTTGAATTTCTTGAACCTTCCGGAATATGGGAGAGTTAAAAGAATGTGATCGAAAACACGATTGCTTCTCAAAGTGCGAGTCGATGTATGCCGCGTGATCGCCGCGGCACTTCATACTGGTACGGTACCGGTGTAGGGCGCCTAGCCGCTAACAATACCTCGCAGTCGTACGCGATTCAATTGGATCGAGAATATGCATGGCATCTCATAAAGTAATAATCGATTGGGGAAGGGTTGGGTCTGCTACATGTGTTCTATGTGTGCTGCGTTCATTTACAGATACAAAGGGCTCGGATCCTCCCAAATGGATTTTGAATTAACGGTATGAAAGCACTATTTACCTGAGTCTATGATATTCTACACTAATAGTTAAATAATTATTACATTTTTTAAGTTTTTCGTTACAGAAAACTGTAATCTAAACCAAAATGACCAATACATTAATAGTTCTGAAATTATTACATTTTTAAGTCTTTCATTACAGTACTCTCTAATCTAATCCAAGATGACCAAAACCGTTGCAAAGTCGCGTACAGGTTTGGTAAACACCCATTGCACTGCACCACTGGCTAGACCGTCACCAGGCACATTACCTATACTACAAAGCCTCTAACCCACTCCTATTCAGACCCCCACAAAGCTCCCGCAAGCCAAGCTGCCCAGCACACCACCCTTTTCCGAGTCAACGGTCCGTCAAGCCCTTCAGAACCTCAGTAGACACTCCGCTCCGGGCCCTGATTGCATGCGCCCCTCCCTACTCCGAATTATCGCCCGCGCGCCTTCAGGCGCGGCACCCCAAGCCGACGCCCTCTCCGCGTTTACAACATTTGTGAACAAGCTGGCAAACGGCTCTATGGCTCTGCGCCACCCTGCCCTTCTCACGAGGGGGACTAGGACTCAAGCCTACGTCAGCGATTCAGTCTGCTACTTACTTTAGCTCCCTTCTGAGTACGTACAGCCCCTCAATCGACATAACCACCCTCCAATCCTCATTCCTCACTCTAACAGCGTAACAGCTCTCCAATCGTCATCAATCACTCAAGCAACACACTCCATCACACACGCCAAAGCAATGACTCACTGCACTAGGTGTGTCATTGTCGCGATCTATCTCGGGTACCCTACCCCCTGCTCTCCCCAAATGTCTATTGCCGTCATCCAGAACCCCAGCTCCATGTCACTCAACTAAGCCCCCACCTCCATGTTAATAAACCAAACCCCCATCTCTATATTACTCAACCTGCCCTCCTCCTCCCACACACACTCCCACAAACCGGACAACCCTGTTCCTTCCATCCTTCCCACACCTCACACCCCCGCCATTTGTGCCCAATATCGTCATGCTTCGGAAGTTACGAGCGTTGAAGAGCACATGTTCTTGGTTGGGAAGGAGATCTAAAAGCACGTTGCTGTGATTGCTGGTGCGGTATCTCTCCACCATCACGAGTGTCGGATAATTTCATCGGAGAAAACTGTAACGGAGACGTTTTCCTGATCGATGCAGAGATGAATGTTGGATGGAAGGAGAAGAGATGTAGTGAGATGCGTTAGTAATTTCGGAAGGACAAAGAGTTCCAGTGTATACGTATACAGGGAAGGATGGTAGTTCCTGCTCCTGGGACCAGGACCAACTCGAACTAGGTTGCCAAACTGAACTTAACGGAATTTCCTAGAAAACTGACGGATTTTTGGTACGGTACCGTACTAATCGAGAGAGAATCACATTAAAAGTCTAATTGGTGATAGATTATCAAGTGCCAACTGGCAGATGGAGGCTTTAATATGTCTATGATTGTGATTAGTGGTGGCCAGTACACCTTATAATCAAGGGTCGGGCCGCATCAGTTCTTGTAATGGTGCAGGGATCGAGTTCAAGGCCAATCCGCAGAAATGATAAAGTGAGATTTTTACAGAATATCTACTGATTACCAGCCATGTTGTGACTCAATAGATTCTAGGCTTCATATATACACAATCCATTTCGATATCCCAGTGCTACTCATTGGGTCGGCAAAAGGTTTGTTTCAGATGCAGACAAGCATGTGAGCGACTTCATTACCGAGGTACCTTTCCAAGAAGCCGTGAAATATGCTGCTACGAGATACAATGCGTGTCGCTCTCATCTTCGTGGAGCACCAAGCCGACTGAAAATATACACTCAGGCAAAAAGTCTATGACACACAGGTGATGAAAGCCGTATTGAAAGACCGTCTTGTTTCAATAATCTAGTTTTTAACTGCGCAGTTCAGGTATTAGCCAGTGACGAACAAGAAAACTTATTTATCTAAGGAACCGACACAGATCAAGTTACTTCGCATTCTGTATTCTTTGCAACTTTATTTATCTTACAAAAAGATGAGGAAACCCTCTTCGAAGCATGAATGAAGTGCGAAATCTCTGGGTCTAATATAGCAGAGATCCCTGGTGGCTTTTTACATTTTGGTCAGATTCAGTTGCTAGAGATGAAGGATAACATCATAAGAATTGGGTTATACCACCATTGCCTTCTAGAAGGGAATGATACAAGTACTTGCGCTCACGTCTCACATCAAAAAGTGAGGGATTGCTCTTATCTACAAAATGGTGGAAAGATGTATGTGCAACGGAGGCCAAACGGGTATCCCCAAGGATTGCATAACTGGTGAATATCTAAAAGAACTCAATACATTTTCGGCATTTCAGCAATCAGTTCTGAAGTCACCTAGCTTGACGAGTGCTCGTTCAGGAAGGGTGGTGAATCATCTCAATCATAAGAAAGTTTGATTGCAATGTTATCCTAAATTAAATCATAGAGTATTTACAGTCTGCACCGCATATCCTTGGCATTAGGGCATTGTTACGTTATGTACGGACTAATCTACAGAAAAAAGTTACCTACCATCTGTTTTGATATATGCATCTCCTTATATGAAATGCAAATATCTATTGGTCGATATCCATCGATAAAAATCTAGAGTAGAATTTAACAAAAAAACGAAATTAGATCGATTAAACACTATTCATGTCTCTCGGCGAGACTTGAGGGGCGCTTGGGCGGGCTTTTCAAATTCGCTTTAAGCTTGATTGTGAAGTATTTGACGCCAAAGCACAAGCAGTCCTGTGCAAAGGGAAAGGGAAATATAAGTCCTTGGATAACAGTTGAATCGTGACAGAGCACACATTACACATGTGGGCCTCCTTGATATGGTAACACATCTTAATATTTGGGTCGCAGCGGATCCGCCGAGCACATATAGTGAAAGGAGGCACATTTGCCCCCCAAAAATCCAAATTTTGGTGAAGTTCACATGTAGGTACGTTATCAGCGCTTTCGTAATCGGTAATACTTAAGCAATCCAAAATTGCGCATTGCCAGAGAATGCGTGATGTGAATGGCGTGGTAATGCGTCATGAGTCATCTTTCGAAGAATTGGAAAAGATGGACCTTCTTCCTTACATCGAACGAGATTTCGTATGTTGAGGCTTGTTTGTTGAGTTCACATACATGGCCTATGGTGATGTTGTTATGTTCAGTGGGAAGATGGAGGGGTGCGCATCACACGCACTTCAAATCACGAAATTTGATGAATATAGAATCAATTACTGCTTGTTTAGTAGCTACATTCAACGAATACAGGTGCGGGGGAAATTTTGGTGCTTTATGTTTGAAACATGCGATCGGCTTTGTCGTGGATAAATCAAGAGTTGGTTACTCAAGAAGACTTTCAGTTTGGTCGCTATATACGCGCTACGCGCAGTAATTCCTAAAAAACTGGCAAAAGGCCACCCATCAGACACGCTGCATTGGACATGACGGCCGTTGCGGCGTCCCTTTTCATAAGGACAGCCCTAACCTTCGCGTAACTTTCCACCGCCTTCCTATCCACGTTCCTCGCGAAGTCCGTGATCACCGCATATGCTTCAAGGTGCTTTCCTCCAAAAGTTGATATGGGCAAGGGACAAGCGTAGCTTTGGCAGAAGTAGCCATAAAATTTTGTATCTTCTACAGGTCTTGTTCGCAAATATAGCAAACAATTTACTGCTTGCGGTCACTGTTATTCTTAGATTATTTGTCCAATTATATTATATACATCTGAATAGGCAGTTCAAGCTAAATATTCAAACAGTTAATAGCAAGGGCATAGACGGTGATTTTTATTATCTTGCGTCGTTGCTGATGATATCGAAAATACATCAAGACAAGGTTTTGACTGCTCAAACTATGTGCTTCGAGCATCCGACGATGCTATCTAACTATTATGTTAAACAATACTTTAGCATGCTGTTTTCGACACTGTATAAATGAAATAAATCACTGGATAGTGATTCATTTCATACATCAAACTAGTAAGGTCATATGTGACAGGTTTTATGTTCAGTTACATTGCAGGCAACGTAAAACAGTAATGTACAATTCTGCATTTCGTACGACAAAGGACTAAGATTAAAGACGATGGGCCATAACTTGGCGTGGCATACAGATGATGTTATGCAGCACTGTGCAGTACTGCATTTCGTGCGACAAAGAAGTAATATTAAATGGGATTGGTTGCACGTAGAGGTGGATCAGATATGATGTAATACAATATCGTACAGTGCTGCATTTGATAGGAAAAAAAAATATAAAGTACAATACGTGGTACAATGAGGTGGTATGAAGCCACGTTTTTAGTATAACATATTCCATTCTGGGAAGTCTTTTTGAAAAGTCTGCCACTGCTCTGTACAGGTGCAAATAAGAATGAACTTGATTTTTTCTGATTTACACCAGACATTATTTGTCGAGCGGCATATAATAGAAAAAAAGTAAAGGTACCTGGTAGTGCTCCATGCCTCAGCATTTGCCTAAATTTCTTCAATCCCAAATTGGACACATCAGTACGGTTTTCAGCATCGGGATCAATCACTGGAATTGAAACATCTCTCAACATCGCAATTAATCATTGATGATCAATATTTTGGATTCCGGGACATGCCACGGCATTTCCAACAGAACTTCATACCAAGTCTGGGAGGTATCCCAACTAGAATTGTAGGTATGATCACCTAATCATATAGTTCTGATGAAATATATGTCAAATGCCTCCTCCGTAATCCCCTCATGTAAATGGAAGGCAATGAATTATTCACACTAAATCTCAAACAAGTTTCAATTTCGCTTCAAGGTCTCGGTTTAAACCACATTTGTATTGCATACATCGTAATTTAGTAATTCAAATGCTGTTCTATATGCATTCTACCATCAAGAAGTATCAAAGGCTCCACAAGTATGCGCTCCATCAGTGAGGATGCTCTTCTCATAACTGGACGTGACTCTTTTAGACTCGACTTCGGAGATTCTCGATTTTCCCTGGCCTGTGAGAATTTTGTTCCAACTATGTCCACAACAGTTTCAATCCGCTCATTTGGACATCTGTTCACACTCAATACTGGTCTCACCTCTTTGCGCACACAATTCTTATGGACCAAATAATTTTACGAGTCAAAGCCACTGAAATCATTGCCGTGTCCTGCCTTTGTGTTTTTCACCATTTTGCGATTATCATTACTACTACCTTTACTGTCGTTTCTTTTTTTAGTATATATCCCACTTTATGGTACGTGAAGCATCTGTTCTCCATAATATCCCTCTGAAACTGCCCATTGCGACTACGTTCCGGGTTATATATCTCTATTGGTATGGGAGCTGAGGCATTTCGATTGTTTGAAAATGAGCCCTTACCAGTAAAAAGAGTTGCTTTATAACAAGATACATCAAATTTGAGAGCAATATTAGTAGCAGCTTCGAACTTGGATCGATTTCACTGACAAACTTACAGCATAATGAGTGGTTTGAGACCTTCACAGTACCGAGCCAACTTTTCCGACTCACTTATAACAAGGAGATATTGATGGAAATTCGTGAGCTCCAAGATATATGCTGTGACACTTGTTTTCTGGCGGGTCTTGGTAAGCTCTCCACGATTATACTAACAATGTCCCGAAGAAAAACCTCAGCATTAGATAGAGTCTTAAAGCTTTCCATTTCGCCAGAAAAATGTTTCAGAAACTCGTATACTACCATCTTACCTCGGTACCGGATCTAAACGTAGAAGCAAAGTCAATAGCATTCTGGGTACTGATAACTTTGCTCCAACCCATCTGAATAAGCAGTAGGTACTTCTCGACTGAATGCAATCATGACCGAACCGTTAACGCATTTAGAGTCCATCGAAAAACAGGCTCATTTGGTTTATAGAAATACATGTTAAGTAAGCCCTTACTTGAGGTCTCACATTAACACCTTAAGTTAAATAAAAGAATTTGAAGTTGAAATACGAAAAAGATTCGTCCCTGGACGATGGTTGGCTCCCTACCCGGTGAGAGTGACTCCACTGCAGCTCTGATCACACCTGCAATTACTCAGAAATCCGTTCGGTATCCTTACCAGTTCACTATGCAGACCACGATCGGTTAACTCTTATGCCCCTAAATTACCTCAAACTGTCAGAATCCCAGTAACAGTTACAAAGATTTGCAATGTAAAGAAGATGACATTGAAACTTGTGCACTGTACCCACGCACCACTATAATACGCAAGATCATACCACTTTTCTAATCATCGACATGAAGCCTAGTGGCTATATCGCGTGGTCTCAAACATTTCGGACCCCAGTAACCATCAATTAATTTATGCCTCCTTGACAATTGGACCAATGGAACTTATTGCATGTTGTTTATTGTTGTCGATATCACTTATAGAGGCTACATGGGCCTTCAGAAACTTGTAGTTTGATAACATTTAGGGTCTTTTTTTCTGGAATACCTTCGAATTCGGTACCGTTTGATTACAATTGATCTTTGCTATTGTTCAGTACTTCTTTTATGTAAACCCTTTTCTGATGGCTCAATATGCTTACCCGAAGCATCAACCAACATTTCAACCATCGATTACCTTTTGCGGGCTCAAACCCCCATATTGGTGTCCTTACCTTATAGGAAAGCTTCTCGAACCTTCCTCGGGCTGTCCAATAACCAAATAGTACCTGTTCTGAGCACGTGCCCCCTAGCTCAAATCCATTACAAGTCTACCTTTTAAAGCATTACCTGAATCAGTGACCAATTCGGTGCAACTAGCTAACAGCCAACGAATTCAATAAGATTGTAGAAGAATACTGATAAGGGACACTCAAATGTGGACTTGGTCAGGAGCACTGCTTTAATAAGGCAGCTCAGATAACCCAACTCTCCTGTCTAGGTGTTCTGCTCCGGATCACGCAGCTTCGTGAGGCTTGCATGCTACCTATACGGAATGAAGTAGAGAAAAAGCCTTTGCTGCACCCTCACATTCTTGTTTACCAAGATCTTCAATTGGTAACCGTGACCTGTGTGTAACAATGAGGTTTCGACTACCTGTCACTATATTCCACAGGTAATGTCCTGTAATGGGCCTTCCAGCCTACAATTACAATATAGTTGATATTGCTTCCAGTAAACTGCATGCAAAAGTTTTCTAAAAATTCAATAATTCAAGAAAATCGACGTGTAAAAAAACCTCAGAGATCATTTCAATTGTTGCAAAGATGCTATGAGTGAGCTTCCCCTTCTTTGTTGGATATAATTTCGATACTATAAGGTATTGCACCTTTTAGATTTTCACAGTAAATTATAACTTTCATAAAAATATTTTGCTGAAGTCCTCAAGTCGGTGTACATATTATATAAAAGGAGATGGTTATTGATCCAGTCTTCATATGAAATTAAGTAGCCGGTAAGAGAAATCTGATACGACGGCCTTGCAAAATTGCATCTCGAGGGCATTTCTGGGTGAATTTAGGTGTGATAAGCGATTTTTGTGAAACAATATTTCTTTTAATGGCCCCATGCCCTGTTTCATATTCTAGATTTTAAAATCTTTCCCATCTTAAGTACATAGTGATGGAGGCTGTATGGCGAACGTCAAAAGATACACCCATAAATATTAGCCTAAAATCAATGCAAAAGAAATTAAGGGAAACACTTCAATTAATATTGGTATCATTATCCAAAACACTTGTGTAAATCACTTCATTTATTTACACTTTCGGCGAGTTTTTTGGCTTGTGAGAGGTTCTAACTAGATCTGAAAAAGTCCTTTACACTTCTTATAATAGATTGGCGCTTGTATCTAAGTCATCAAATAATCGTAGTAAACTTAGAATGGATTTCAATAATGCCCTGGAAAAAATATGATATTCTTACCTTTTTATGCTGAAACAGGGGACAAATTGTGGACTTAGCTCTTTTGACCCAGCTAGACACTGTATCTTACCTTCTTTACTTTCATTTTTCGACATCCTTTGTATGTGTACAAAATAGTTATAAAGTCAACGACACTAGGTGGATCTTTTTGAAATCTATCCGGAGGGGTTTCATTGGCGTTTTTGCAAAACCAGGCTTTACAAGGAATTTAAAGGGTGTTTAAGTTTTTAAACTTCGAGAAAAGGAAGGATTTAGGTGTAGCTGTTGACCAGTAATGTTGGATAAGTGGAATAGATTAACAACAGAATTCTTTCCTGGTTGTGAATACATTACCTTTTTACGTTTTTTAGGTACGAAAAGAGTAATTACTCTGTTGTTCGCATTATCTGGCATTCTTGCGTTGTATATGAAATAATAAATGTGTACGCCAGTTTTATAGCATGGTATAGCATTTAATTTGAAATTTAATTTAAGTTTCATGGTATTCATTATAATGTAGCAATAGATACCATTATGCAACCAGACACCAAAGAAAAAAGTTACCAAAAGATTACTTCTACTCCCCGTCTATGAAAAATGAAGCGCTATTGTGGTGTACGAATAAAATTTGTATTTGGGCTGACTCTAGCAGCTTTTCATATTAAATTGCATATATCTCCCTCTTGAACATTTTCGAATTTATATAGCTCTTCTTACTTCCTAAAATTGTCGAGATGACACTATCTAACTAAAAAAACTCTCACTCAAAGTGCCTGTACATGTCGAATTCGAAGGTAATGGCTTCCGTTACGGAAAACATTTCAATTTAAGTAGCTTCCGTATGTTATTTTCCCTATCCTTCGTAAGTACCAGGAATATCACGTCTATTAAAACCTCCAAATACTAAACTTTAAACAAGAAGGGAAAATTTTTGAGATCTTTCGTATACAGGACGTTTTCAAATCTGGCCATTTGTTCATTACTTAGATGATGAAGACAAAATGGATCCCAAAAATAGTCATAAGGGACGGAAAAGTCATGGGTTTCTGTTCTGATCCAATCAGACCATGGTTTATTTGTAAAACGTTCTTAAAACCAACAGAGATAAATTGTAAGTAAGCGGTACTGAATTCAAAGGTATTCTAGAAAAAGAGACCCTAGAGGTATCAAACTAAAAGGTTCTGAAGGCTCATGCAACGTCTGGGAGTGATAACGACAGCACTAAATATCATACCAAAGTTCCATTGGCCCAATTGGGAAGGATGCATAAAGTAGTTACTTGTTGCTGGGGTCCGCAAGTTTTAAAGAACCACGAGAGATAGCCACGATGGCTCCATATAATTGGCTTGACAAAAAACATGATCTTATAATTTTACACTTGTGCGTGGGTACAGCTCACAAGCTGCACTGACGTCTTCTTACAGTGTAAATCCATGGTAAAGGTTACTGGGAGGATACTTTCAGGTATATGAGGTAAATTATGGGCATAGTTGTTAAAGTTTTACAGCATTTTGCAAAAAAAATCGGAAGACAGCCATACATCTTATGTTTCGCGCTGTATGAAATCGAAATGGAATGATAAACCTTATTCGACTAATGATAGAATTGAATTGAGAATAATCTTAGCCCATAAAAATTATTTTCGAAAATGAGTTTAAGTCATATTATTAATACATTCGGGAGAAGAGATGAACAGAACATGCAGTGCAGTATGAAATATGAATGAACCAAAACTCTTTAGACATTATTTTTGTCTCTCAGAACGTAGAACGTATTAATAGGAGTTTTCATATCAAAATCTACGTAGTTGGTACAAATGAATTAATTTGCTTTACTTTCGAGGCTTAAATGGGTATAACTAAAACGTGAGGCCACTAAGATGTACTCCTGAAGACAATGACATCTTTCCACTGGCTTTACTGAGTCTTTTAAGAATTCCCAACAAGCAGAAGACTTTACTGTAATCATTTACATTTTTGGAGAATCCTGATTGTTCCAGACCAAGCTTGCTATTTTAGAATGAAATTCCATGGTTGCGGGAATACGGGACATCTAGAAGCGATGTTTGAGAAACTATTTTGGAGAAATCATGAAATAACACCATTATTAATAGGTTCATCTCAACCATTTGTGCATTTCTTTCATTCCTTTTTTGCCAATACAATGGTAATCGACATTTGAAAAAATGCCCCGATGCTGATGAGTCAGATTCTGTCTTGCGTCCTCTCCCGTCACGTTGAGTCAACATCAAGTTGACTCCAGGATCACTACAGTACTCATCATTGATTCAGAATGAACTCATCATTGATTCAGAATAAGTTTGATTCAGAATGAACTCATCATTGATTCAGAATAAGTTTGAATCAATGATGAGTACTGTAGTGATCCTAGAGTCAACTTGACGTGAGAGGACGCAAGACAGAATCTGACTCAATACTCCCCCCGAACTCAACGCCGTCAGTTGCAAACTCCCATTGCCTGTCGGAAGTAATTGTGCTTCTGACGCTCCAGCAGCTTCTTCATCACATCTGCTATCATTTCAGCCGTCTCCACGTACTTCAGTGTGATGGTGCCCATCTTCATATGATGTTTCAGAAATTGATAGCGAACCTCGATGTGCTTAGAACGCTCATTCACCACATCATTACTGGAAATGTTGATCGCTCCTTGATTGTAGACACCGAGCAATAGGGAAAAAGTCGTTCCAGTGTTGCCCGTGGCCAGCAATTCTCCGAATAGTCGACGAAACCAGAGCGCTTCGCGGACTGCGTAGCTCATGGCAACGTGCTATGACTCTCACGAGGACTTTGCAACCACAGACTGCTTCTTACTTCGCCACGATATCACACCCCGCAATTGAGGAACACATATCCACTCGTTGACTTGCGATCATCGCGATCGCCAGCAAAATCGGCGTCCGTGTACCCATGAAGCTTTCCATCCGCACTGTAGATGATACCATAGTTCTTTAGTCCACGTAATCTACAGTGGGGTATATAAGTGTTCACCGTCGTTCTGTAGCGTAAGTTGTTGGTGTGACATTAAGACAAAAAGAACGACCCCTCTACTTCTCTCGCCACCGCTCACCCTTTAACACATTATGGGCCCAGTTGACGTTGCCACTGTGGTCGCGGGTTCGAACCCCGCTGGGTGCACTGAGTTGGATATTTGTTATGAGCGTTAGTGTAATGCTCTGTGTAAGCCCTGAACCCCTCAAAAAACACCTTGTGGTGGTGCCTCTGAGCGAGGGGGTGTGTTGATATATATATGTTGTGGTCCGCTCAGTGGCACAAATTAGCCAGCGCATGTGGCTCAGTAGTTAACGTTTTTAACAGATGCTGGTACAGAAATCAAGAAATATATGTTTTAGGTAGTCTTGTATAGAATATATCCTAAAAGTATAATAGGATTGTACTTTACTCGACAGAGTATTTTGTAGATCTTTCTGCGACATCATGGGATATGATACACAAAAGCAACACCAATTGCCTATATTACAGCAAAAAGAATGTATTATTCGCTGTAGTTTAAGATTCCATAGGGCACTTACTGTATATTTAGGCTGAACCTTATTAGAGCATTCCAGCCTGTCTTCAGCTTAGATACATTCGGAATTATTTACGAAGGTGAATAGACCGTCGAAAATAATAAAAATTAAACCCCTTCAACCCAGATTTCGCACGAAGTGTATGCAAAATATTTTTTTGCTCGAAACCACAATCCTGCTGCTGCTCTGATGCCTCGCAGTACCTCCTGAAATTACCGCAAGTGTTGAAAAATATTTGCTCATCGTTTACGTTGCCCTGCTGGAGAACCTGGATCTAGATCAAATACCAGTTTCTAATGTAATCAAGGTTTTGAAAATATTTCTTCTGTAGCTCCTTCGGTAATTCAATTTTAAATTATATCGTAATGAGCAAAAATCTGGCCTCCTAGAAATGCAAGCTGAAGTAATTGGCCGGAAATGAATATGAAACCTTCCTATTGAAAAGATGGCACCCGCTCCTTGTGTATTTGAATTTGTATTCTCACTGTGTCTGTTATTGATACACTTTGATTAACGATCGCTCCTTGAATTTTTACGGTCGCTTATGCATGTTTGGTTTGTATTTATAAGGATGAGTACCTTTCGTTCCGTAAAAGCAGCTACGAGACGCGGACATCGCATCGACTCTGTACAACGGTTACACATTGGAACTCAACCTCGACCAGATCGACAGGCATCTCAGTACAACACTTTTGGTTTTTTTACCGGCTACTTGGAAACCCCTATCGAAGGGCTTGAGTAAGATTTTCGAAGCTCACTAATAACTGGAGAACCTCTGGCTAATTTTCTCTCCGGTTGCCTTCGTGGTTTAGTTCAATTTTCCAGTCACAGGAGATTTTTTCAACGCAACTTAGTGAGCGGTATCAATTCTCTTCGTATCAATAAGCCTTTGGGCAACGGTAGACTTTACATGATCGAATACAAACTGGATTGGATGCCATGGATAATTCTGCTCAACTTGAGATTTTTCGGTTGGCATTACATAAATGTAACGATGCATTCGTTTAGAAGTTTTATCTGTCTGGGATCAAATTTAATGTTGAATTTATTTGGTCATATATTTTGAACTTGGGGTTAGTATTTCATTAACGGTGCATCTTGTTGCTCTTGCCCTAACTTGCTACGTTAGAAATCCTTTGGCACACCCACCGGGCTGCAGATGTGATCTAAGACAAAAAATAATGTGTAGAGTATTGATTATGAAGAAGATATTTGGGCGAAGAAGATCAAATAAGCGGAACAGGCTAAGAAAAATACAATCAAAGGAAAAGGCAATCGCTCATGAAAAGATAAACGAGAAAAAGAATAGAGTATAAAGAAATGTAAATTTCGTCGCGCAAAAGGAAAGAAGGTTGAGGGAGAAGCCTAAGAAAATGAAGTGAAGAGAGAAACGTAAAGGTAGGGAATTGCTGCGCTTAGCTATAATGGCTCCGGTTTCACGCTTAATAATAACGACGCGCTTTTCGCCTGGAATTGTCTTTGTCCGCCGAGCGTTTCCACCAACTAGTGTCTATACGACCATGCTCTGTCCTCATATGAGGACAGTTTCCGTTACATTTTGGAAAGGTAAATGTTTTGGAAGGCCGAATTTCTTACTGGAAACAGGTTTTCATGTTAAGTTACAGTACAGTAATTTTACTGTACGTGCGCCCTGGTTTCTGAAACCCCCCACGATAATACGAACTATTTTCCTTCCAAAACGTAGTTGTTTTCACAACTTCTTGCGAAGAGCGGAAGCTGGTGAGGGAAAATTGCTCTAGGCTTAACCGAGGTCAATAATCTTGAAAAGTTTGTTTTGATCGGCCATCTACACTCATGAACTAATGCGGAGGGACAAGAATGCGCTGAGGTAAAAAAGAATTGTATTGAAAAAAAGGGCTAAAAGTTGTCCTCATATGAGGACAACGGTCCAATAGACACTAGAAAGTGGCTGATTGCCCAGTCAACAAGTAGGCTGGGTTGAAGGTGGCCGTCAACGCGGCGTGTCGTTGAAGGGGAATCAAAACTGAAACATGGGACTGCCAACTTTCGTACACTAGCAATAAACCGGCCCCATTTGTTCGCCTTCGCAAATACACTCGTTTCGCCAAACTAATTCGAGCAAAGCGCCCTTGCCATCGCTTCATTGTCCGTCCGCTCTCCACATTGGGGGTTGGCACTTGTCTGCTGAGGACTTCGTCAACCGGGTTGCGATTGGCATTGGCGCTCGTGCAAATGTTCCCATTGCTGAGGCACAGGAACCTTTTTCGATCGTCACGCGGCGAGAATTGTCAAGAACAACGCCAGCTGTCTGTTAGAAGGGGATTGAAGCAAATCATAATACCACAGCAAGTATGTTCCAGAAAACTTCTGCGCTTCAGGTATATCAGTCGCTAAGCAGAATTGGCCCAGTCTCAGTAATCTCTAGCTCAACCCTACCTCCAGTGATCCTTTACAAAAAAGGAGAGAGGTTTAATGCATTGTGTCTACTGGGGACGCGCACAGACCAACAATGCTGCTACGGCCTAACCTGATGTACCTCGTTGTCCACGAGCGCGGGAGCCGCGAGAGGATACCTTGGGCAACGGATGACCATAAGGTGCAACTCAGGCGCTGGTAGATACGCCGGCGGATAACGCCGGGTTTCGAGTGCCACTTGGACGCGATGCGAGGGACAAACCTCTCGATGGAGGCAATGGTACCAGGGAAGGGGCACCAGGGAATCAAACCCACGGGGCGAAGAGTGAAGTTCGGTGCAGATGCCGTGTTAGCTGAGGGAGTGGGGAGGCGGCGGGGGAGGTTGCGTTCTAGTGCCTTAACCTTGTTGCAGCCCGCAGCGTCGGCAGCACCGCCGGCAACCTGGGTCGCCTTGGTGCGGACTGCGACCTTGAACGGAGAGACGACCGTCATGCTCAAGTAATCCATCCACGCGGAAACCCTTACAAACGCTGTACACGACGCACGAGCCCAGACGTTGGACAATGGACACAGTAGGGAACGGATCTCTTTGATCTCACATTTTTGAAGGGAAAAGCAGGCTCGTTCCTGTCCCCATGTCAACGCTCGAAGGCTAGCATCCAGCAGCGTCCGCCGTCGTCAAGGAGCTCGCTAGAAAGAGCAGAAAGGTTCGTTACATCAACTCGTTGGTATCATTAAATGCAGTGAGAGCTTCATCGTTTAGAGAGTACGAAGCTTTCATCACCACCAATGCCTAGGCCCGACTTCTTCCAGTGCCTATTTTCACTCGGCGGATAGCACCCTGACGCATTCTAGATTTTTGAATGATGTGGCAGGCACGTAGCTTAGCTTAGCAACCGTCAAGTCCAATACTGCCTGCTTGATGGCTGGCCTTACGCCAGTCTTATAATAGGGAGACCTCCTGCTTGTTCCTAATGGGTAAAAGTGCCTCCTCGAAACACAACTGCCAGTGCCGCTCGCAAAGCGTAAAGCACCCAAACTTCTTCCGCCATGGAGAAATCACCCGAAGATGACAATCGCACGCTCGCTTTCCGAGCATCAATGAAACTCAAGGCATGAAAAGATGAGCCCGCTGCGCCCTCTGTCCAGATTTAAGAACGCAGATACTGCACAAACAGTTTTGTATCTGGTTACGGAATGGGGGAAAGTACGGGGGTTCATTTTCGGTATTGGAGATGTTGGCTTAGCCGCAGGGTAGCTGTCAAGGCTACTCTCGCGGGTTACCGAAGTACCGCCTGGTGCCTGCCTATATCGGCACGAGCAACTCCGTGTCTGAGACAATCATGTCTCGAAACTTTGGACATCCACAATGACCACCTCTTTGTACTGTCGTTACGGGAGAGAACGCTTTGCCCAGCATGACAATCATGTCGCCCTGTTAGAGACCGACCTAACCCACGCGATAGGGCTTGTTGTCAAAGAGCCTCGACCTACAACATTTCATTAACGGTATCTTTAAGAGCATAAGCAGTGCGGTCTCGAAAGTTAGGATAATGGAGCCCCAGGTTTTCCTTCTTGAACTGTAGAAAACCCCCAGAGACTGGTAGCGAGCTCAACCGGACCAAAAGAAGATGACAATTAAAATTGCGGTACTCACATGAGTACAAATGCGGTAAATAAAATTCATACGCCCTCGACAAAATAGTGAAGTCGAACTTACGTAGTCAACAATCTTCTTTGATTTGACCAGCTTGTAATCACGTCCAGTTTTCAGATCAGTGTCATCTCCCGGCATTCTAATTGCAACTTGAACAGCCCTACCCTCCGCCTCAACTTCAAATCAATTCCCCAAAATCCGACATGTTACTGTATCATCACATTCCTTCCCGAGCTATGCACGTCTTGGTTATCTTCGTTTCAACTTGCCTCCCTTTCAGATAAGCACAGCCTCGCTCTCGCGACGACGGGCCCATCTCCGCCTCGTATTCATACCATGCCTCTCCTTCCATCTGTCATTCGTCTTTTAGCTATGACCTACATCATCAGTCTAGCCCACACCAGTCTAACCCCGCCACCCTCCGAAAATGCTACCATTCTCCTTGAGCGCACACGTCGTGTCAATATCTTCAAGCAAGTTTTCATCAGCGATTATCTTCGTTTTCACAAGCGCAATCGTCGCGATCACCCCCGCCTCGTCTACCGTCTCTGCCTCCGCCAGCCTGGTCTTGGCGACCGTCTGACCGGCTTCTTCCATGCATACATGTCCGCCGTATTATCCCAACGCATATTCCTTCTTGACTGGCGTCAGCCATTCAACATCGCTCACTTACTCTTATCCAACAGTGGTGCCCGGTTCTATTACGACTCCCGCGATGCTCGCCTCGAGCGCGAAAAGTCAACGTTACACTGCCTGGAAGAATGTCGCCCTGGGAACCTTAGCGAATTTGGGAACAGGTTCACCGTCGTTCAAAATCGCTCTCAGCCTCTCCTTTTACGCGATGTAGTTCGCATTGCGAGAAACCATTCCAACTTTGCCTCGGCCAGACGCTTGTTAGAGTTGCTTGGCACTTCGGGTGTAGACGACATCGGAATGCCAGCAGAGGCCGAAGTATTTGGTGATATCTTTCGTGCCGTCTTACGACCCAGTCCGCACATGCATGCATTCATGCAACAATATGCGGGTGACCTCATGGGTAGCCGGTTTGTTTCCGTGCACGCGAGGTTAGGAACAGGTGTGAAAGAGGGAGGACCGCGATTCAGGATTCAATTGACTTGGAGTGAGTTGGCGGAATGCTTGGGAAGACGGGCCATTGCCATGAGCAAACGGATGGGGGGGATGGCACATTGTTTCTTGCGACTGATACCCCTGCGTTTCGTCAGGTGTTTCGAAGAGCCGTGAAAAAGGTCGGGGGTAAAGAGAGGGATGTGTTGTTCGGAACATGGGGCACAAAGCATCTTGGGAGAATGATCAAGTTGGATGAGGAAGACTTGCTGCTCTTCAAGGTGGCGGTTATGGAATGCTTGCTACTAGGGATGGGTGTAGGAATGGTCAGCACAGTCAGCCGCTTCGCAACGGTTGGAGCGTTCGTAGGTGGCGTAACGGAAAGGGACATAATTGTTCCACAAAATTGCCGCTAGTGACTACAGTATCAGATTGGACGGGAAGTTGGGATTGAAAATTGAGATCGCAAGCCATTAAAGTGTACTGTAAGCAAAACCCGGCGAGGAGAAGGCTGGTCACCCTGTACTGTGCACCCCCGAAAAAATAATAGGACCAACAACGAAATGCTTGTGCCTGTGTGAAGCACCTGCAATTCGCAACCGAAAATATAGTAGACATCCCTAAGCCAAGAAGGGATGCAACAAGGGGATCCAGCAAGTATGCTCATGTTCTCCCTGGTAGTGCATCCATCCGCGACAAAAATTACCGGGCGAACACAGCTCTGTCTACACAGCTGGTATCCCGATGACTGCACCTCATAGGCACTCATACGGATCTCGACAAAGCAATCCAGATCCTCAGTGCCAGGGGACCCGATCACGGATTGCATTTGAACCCGGCAAAAACACGTCTATTCTGGCCGCGCAAGCCTGGCAACCTGACATCGCCACTATTGCACCGCTTCCCTAGAGATAACTTTTCCACTGAAGGCATCGACCTCCTCGGCGCCCCGATTGGATCGCCCCAATTCACGGAAAACTTTCTCAATGAAAAAATCAGCGGCTGTAAGAACTCTTTATCGCTGATCGACGGTATCGGAGACGCTCGTACTCGGTTCCACCCTCACCGAGTATGTGCCTCGGCATGCAAGCTTCTACATGTGGTGAAGCTAACACCGCCGGATGTGTCCACTGCCGTTGCACTGAGATTTGATGAAGAATAGTTGCAATTCTACTCGCCTTCCAATAATGTGCCGATGACCGGTGCAGTTCGACAGCAGCTGTCCTTACCTCTGCGATATGGCGGTCATGGCTTCACACCTGTGGAGACGCTTAATATTGCAGCGTACGCGGCGAGCATTATTGACGCCGAGCGACTGCGATGCCCTGACAAGCCTTATGCGTTAGAACACCGTGCGTATAGGTACGCGGAAGCGGATGGCCATCTTCGGGACTTTGTACGACAGCTCCATGCAACCTTTCCGGACAAACAACGCAGTCTTCCAGAAGCCCTGACAGCGGCCAGCCTTGCTGCCAAGCCCGATAATCCACACAACGTTCTATATCGAGCCTGGTGCGAGTTGGCAGCAAAGTCCTTCTGGAAGGATGATGAATGAGCAAGATTCCCCAATCCCGCAACGCACTCGGAAGAAGGTATTCGGCGAAGGATTCGCCGCCAAGTATACATGGAGACGCCTGCAGCAGCGTTCCTCACTGCGATCCGTCTGCGGTCAACCGAACGTACGACGAGATGTGGACAGAAATGCTCCGTTGCCTTCTGGGAGTGCCCGTGTTTGATGACACTGCTCCGCTGCCGTGCGCGGAGTGCCACAGGCCCATGGACGTTCTAGGAGACCATACAGCAGACTTATGCAACAAAGGCCTCGGATGGACCACCCGTCACACAGCGGTGGTAAAGGTACTTGGCCGGAGCTGTTCAAGGCAGCAGGAGTCAGCGTTCAATACGAAGTGAAGTACCTACTTCCTGCACTGAACGCGCGACCCGCAGACATTCTGGTGTACCCAAGGTCTGATGCAACAAACACCCAGTCCCCTCTCCCAGTGGCGTATGGCGTGACTGTATCATCTCCGTTCCAGAGAGCTACAAGTTAGTGGCAGCACGGGAAGCGCGAGCTGTTGCAAACGCAGCAGAAAAGCGGACGAAGAGGGACTTAGTTACGAAAGTGGCACGATTCCAGGCGAGGCAATGCCGGGACGATCAAGGCTAGGATAGGATTTTGCACCATTAGCGTTCGACTCGTTTGGATCACCCTCCTTAGAAACATACAAGGTTATAGAGACATGCCGGCTGCAGTAGCGTCTCGCAGCGGATGTTCGCCGAGAGAAACGATGACTCGCCTGTAGCAGAAGCTTAGCTACTTAATCTGGTCAACATGTGCAGCATCCGTAACTTGTCTCGCGCCTCAACACGCCGCAACACGCAGAGCCTAGTCACCAATTCTGTTATGTGGCTCAAGGAGGCCGGTGTTCTGTGGCCACAGTTATGGTCCCGAGAGCCATGTACAGTACTGTACAAAGCCATGTACAGTACTTTACATGGCCACAAATTTGGGATACGAGAGCCATGTACAGTACTGCGCATGGCTCTGAGCCACAAGTGGCGTGCACTGCACAACAGTACAGTAGAGGCGCCTCAACCAGGCCAGTAGGGGTGTCTAAGGGCTACTTTTTATATTTTGCTAGGAATTTAGTACCAATTTGTGCGTTTCAGAAAATTGCGAATCTCTATATAAAGGGTGGTCGACTGGGGTGTGAGCCTCGACCGGCCAACAAAAAGTACCACCATCCCAAAAAGCACCAACCCCAACCACCAAACCACCAAAGTACCACCATCTCCAGACCCAAAACCCGCGAACCAGCATCACCATCCCCAGACCCAAAGCTACCACCCAGAAACGTTGCTTTCCTCTTCTCCGTTGCCCTTTAGGCGGTGGTTTCCCTTATTTCTTTGGACTTACGGTGTGCATACCGAAGTTCAGATTGGCAATACCCATTACACTGCAGGTGTGCCTTGTCTCTTTGAACTTTCGGTGCTTAGGTCGAAGTTCAAAGGGGAAAAACCCTCAACGACTGCTAAAGTTTAAACCCTGAGGTAAAAGGAAAACGAAAAAGGAAAAAAGAAAAAAAGAAAAGAAAAAAGGAGTAAATTAAATTAGAAGCCCTCAAATAGGGATGCGAAAAAAGAAGAACCCCTTCCAGTGTTTAAAAAAACCAGCAATATTAGATTACAACTTACTTTTAAGTACTTTGTAACCTTGCACACTTGTACTGTACACAGCGATAAACGAAAAGATCAAGGTTTAAGGTTAGCGAATTTAATGTACAGACAAGTTTAGTACCTCAAATCCACATTTTGTTATACGTGGATCACGATTTGGGCTGCTCCTCAAAGCAATTAACAATTACTTTTCTTAAGTTCAAGTTGCTTCAGTCACTGTCTTTTTTTCCCATTGTTGACGTAAACTGTAACATCTTGCAAGCCAATTGTGTAAGTCGTACAATTCGTATGATGCAAATCCAAATTCTGAAGCAAATTCTGCGCACTGTTCCCGCTCCCTCAAGGAGCCTCCCTGTGCTCTTCAGCCTGCTACATGCTGCATGCGCCTTGCACCCCGTACTCTGCACTCTCCATCCCCTGCTGTCCATTATCCATTGACAACTCACTGCCTTTTTACGGTGTACACTCAAGATAAGTAAAGAGTAAAAGATTCTCTCTCTCTTATGACCTTCTCCTAACCTCAACGCTCAACAAGCCATCTTCAACCCTCCACCTTTTATACATTACTCGACGTGCAAAACTTCTACTGCTACCCCCTACCGTTCCGCTTCCCCACAAGCGACGCAGTTTGCTCATCCGCCCGAACTACAAACTGACAACTCCATATACCTCTCATCTTTTGCTGTTCACCTTGCGATCTCTGCCCTGTGCGCTGTGACTTCTTTCTTTTACCATCTGACATCGAACTCCGCTTCCCTACCCTTCGCCCACTACGTTCATAATTTCAACCTATTTCACATATTGATGCTTTTCGTCTCTCGGGTATTTTTTCCTGTTTACCTACCCCCAGCACCCTGCATCCTACAACTTACGTCGTCCACCCCCCTGAATCTTACTGTTAACTTTTCCCTCCCCTGCTCTGCTTTCTTTCACTCAAGCTGAATTTTATTCTTCCATTTATTCCTTATTGCTCCCTTCCCCCCCATTATTTGTACTAAAAATTATCTTAGGCTTCCCCACCTTCGCCTCACTCCGTTCAGCACCTCAATCTACTTCACATGTTGCTTCCTTCCGTCTCTCTAGTACAATTTCTTTTTCACCTTGCTCCCGGCAACCTGTATCCTGCTGCTTGCGTCATGTGCCCCGCGCCCCGTGCCCTGCACCTTTCTTCCTCTGCCACCATCATCCCTTGAACAGACACAGTCTCAAACGGGATCAAAGCAATCATCATCCGATACATCGAATATGCCGTCTGAAATGTTTCCGTCGCTTTCACTTTCATCTATGCTGAGGAAACTTCCCCCATCAGAAGAAGAATTCAAACTTCCTCTTGACTTTTTTTGATGTGCGTAAGGGCTGCTGCAAGTCGTGACAGCATCGTTGAATTCCTCGATGAGTTGGTCACTTCGGGTCCTCGTCGTTCCACATGATCATGCGATCCGATGAACCGCTGACAGTTTTACGCGTAAGTTCCAATAGCAGTACATCAAATTGACTGCCTTCTCATTCTTTAGACTATTTCGGAGCTTCGTATGTATTCGCTTAAAAGCGCTGAAGCTTCTCTCCACGGCTGTCGAAGAAGGGATGAGGACAACACACGTCGCGCGAATTCTCTGAAGTCATGGTCCTGCAAGAGTAAGAGTTCAATACTGCAACGGCTTACCACGTAATATCTCAGTCCTACAATATGGTCTGACAGCCTAATAATGTCCAAGAGCTCTGCTCTTTCTCGAAAGAGCTCATGATTTTCTCTACCTTAAAACAAAGCTCCGAACGTCACTGTACTTCACTTTGCAGTAACTTGTATCTATTTCTCAGTTTCTCTTTGTAAACTTCTCTCATAATCTCGAAGGTCAGAATTAGGATCTAATATGTACGCCACCAATGTATGTCTTGCAGTGGCAGCACTTCAGTGGACTATGATCCGTCATCCCGGCGACGAATGTATACTCTCATTATCTGATCATTTCTCTCTTGTTCAATAAGGAGATTTTGAATGTCTTTTCCAACTGCAATGTAAGAGGCAGAACTTTGAAAATCTGAGCATCTTTAGAATCGAAGAACCGCAGGTATCACCTGAAAACTTTAAAATGCATGCACCTTCATAACCTCCATCAGGAACGATTGCGACAATATCGGATCGATAAATTTGTTTTTCTATCCAGTTTCATGTGAACAGAACCCGGTACAAGCTCTCCTCGAATTATGTCCGTTACTCAGCGTTTGATCCAACTACTTTAAGCAGCGCGGCCCGGCCCTGAGGAAGGAACTTAAAACGTGGCGTTGGTGGCAAATCGGGTCTCAGAAAATTTTTCACCATTAACGCAGGTCTGTGAAGCGCTCTGATTCTGAGAACTCTTGTCCAAGGTCCATCAATTTCTCTTGGTCATCAACAGCCTGTGGTAACTCTGTCCTTCTTTCTTGGCCTTCTTTTCACCATCCTGTTGAACTCTTCAGCGCACTCAGCCAATCTACTCTTGAGCTTCCTATGATTTCGTATGGTGAATAGAATGTGCGAAACACTGTCAATGACTTCCTCCATCCACTCCAACTCGGCAATATTCTCGATCAACAGATCTGCGACGTGACTTTGGTCGTTAACACTGAAACTTCCAGGATATGCTTTGGCGAACAACGTACGAGCTTTCACACAGAACTGCTCTTTATCGCTCTTGGAAGCACAGATACGATCGCAAATACCGTACTGTTCGACTGTACGCTCAGGATGTTGAAGTATTCCAACGCACCATGCTTTCAGTAGCCAGCATACTCAGTCCTCAACAATAAAGGCATAGTGTCAGCGTGAGGTACTCCAGAGTCAATCTTGAGCATGAAATTTATTACTGACTGTCTCTTGACATCCTCGTAGTAGTCAAACAACAATGTTCCGAACTGTCTATCCAGGACTTCTTTGACATGATTTCCAATGTGTGCCATCATGTCTCTGTGGTAAAAATCGAGCCCTTAGATGAGAGCGCCTTTGAGGAGGGAAGTTGAGCCTCTATACCAGGAATACGAGTTCTATCGACTCTCTCTTAGGGCTGTTGAGATTTACTTTCAGTTTTTCGAACAAATGAAACGGTCTAGCCCTCAGAACAATGACTTTCATCACAGATTTTTCCAGACTGGATCTCATTTCGTCCATTCTCTCGTATTCAACCTTCATTACTGAAACTGTTTTCTTGTTTTTATACAACATTTGATCGCTAGATGATAGCAATTTCTGAATGCGCGCGTACAGATACTGATAATTGCAGGGCATTTTAGCTCCCTTGCATTACATTTACCAGTTGAAGGGTGCCGAAATAAAGATCAAAGCTGAATACTAGATATCATTTTCGGTCTAACCAAGACTTTTATTTGATTTTTGTACACTCTGAGATGCAATAAAGATATGAAACGCGATTGTAGACTTGGAAATGAATTCAAAGATCCTTTGTTCAGGAGTCATATCGTTTAATGGGGCGAAATTGCATCCTTCTGTTGGTCAGAGAAGCCGACTGATCTTATCATCTTTTTTTGACTAATCTTGAATAAAACGTGTCGGGTAGTGAAGGGAGTTGTGAGTTCTATATACTAAAAAAATTTGATCAAACTTTTTAAATTCTATGTAAAGCTATGCATTCGAAGAAGATTTTTTCCTTTTTTCGAGTGGAAAGTGGTGACAAAGAAAATGGGTAACGACGCGGCCTAATATGGCGAAAAGTTGTCGTGGAGGGTAAATTCCCTTCCTTGTTTGTAATTTGCAGCTCCTTAGTGTGCAGCTGAGTTTTTGTTCTTGGTCCATATATTTTTCAAGAGTGTACTGTACTGTATGGTTTACCCAATAAATGTATAGTCACTCATCAACACGGCAGCCTTTGACCATTTTAATGACATTTATAGGATTAGAAAACCCAAGTATAATCCATTTGGCGTAGAACCGGGAAATTTGGATCAAAATATTACCAATTATCAACTTTCAATGAAATGATTGCTAAATACAATTGTAAGTCTGTTCATTCGGCGGCTGAGAGTCAGAGTATACATTCTACGGCGATTGATAAAGATTAATAGGAGAAAAAAGGAGGCAATAGCAAAAATATTCGCACTAAGTTCCTCTGAGAAGCCCCACTTCCGTCTAACTATCGATCACCGTAATAATAACAAACGCCTTTTGAATTTCTTTACTGTCACCTGTCACCAACCTAGTAACTAAGACGATCGCATCCTTAAAATGGCCTTTCTATTCGCGCGGTTTTCTTTCAAAATTTGACACCGAGAACGCCTATCAAGGTGAAACAGCTCTCACACAATGAGCTCACTGTCTTTCTCTCTCACTGCTGCTGCTTTCTTCTGAGCATGACCAGCGGCACCGTTATCCTCGCAAACTTTCGAACATCGGCCTTTTCTGTTCGTAGTCACCTATCCCCCCGTTTGGCGAGTCCTTTTGGCGAGTCTCTGCCGCTCACTAGTCTTCAATATATCTAAGACACCCACAAGCGCTAGGAGAAACCCTGTCTTCGTATTTCTGTCAGATCTCAGCAAAATGAGGCTCAAACGATAATCCTTCACTAGCCGGTGGAAATCAGTGTTAGTATCCTCCCTATTATTGCAACCTGACCAATTCGCTATATTAAACACCTTAATTACTTCAGGGACAAAACTCCTACGAACAGCACACCATATGACACATGCCTTAAAACATCATACAACTTTACTATACGTAACAGGCTTTTTAGAGGCCGTTTTAGTATATTGGGGAGCGTATAAAAATCATTTCGCAGTTCGAGATATGAGGAATAAACCACTCGCCAGTGAACCTATCCTCTTATGCTTGCCTTGAACGTAGCAAAGACCGTTTGGTAAAGCGCCGGTGTGGGGTGACTAGTGTCGGTAGGTAGCCCAAATAACATAATTTTTCCCTTAACTATTTCAAAGCAATGTAAGTTACGTGCGCATCTTAGCAGTCGAAAAATAAAAACAGGTACTTATATCTCCTCCGCAATCCTTGGTTTCTTTGAAGAAAATTTTTGGCGTATTCAAAGAAAAGGCCCTCATATTCCAGCAGGGTCGCGGTACGCAACTTTTGCGTTAAAAGGTAAGTAACTAGCGGACGTTTCCACAGTCTAATCACTCTGTTTTCCTCATTTGGACTGTTTTCCTTGCAAAATTACAACTGGGGTCCAGGGTGTCTCATCTACAGAAACAACTGATATGGTAGTGACGTGTTATGCGTTAAAAAACCATTTCAAGTCTCCCGAATTCGAGCGGCCATCGGACTGCGCAATCCCCTTCAGTTTAGCTCGAGAGGAGTTCCTTGTAGAAAAGCTGCTTTCATCGACGTTGAAAACTTACTTTGCAGCAGCAATATTTTCTCCTTGTACAGTTGCTCTAATCGAACAAAATGGTGAGCCGAATTCCTCGGGAACATAGCCTCAGCCCTTGAATTCTCTGGTGCTGCCCTTCCTTTTAGAGCAAGGAATGGTTCCGACTTAAAAGTCGCAATAAACTCGTTCTCTGGGAGTTTTTCTTTCAAGTTATTTTCTCTCGTTGAGGAGGAGAGAAGTGCAGCAGTATCCTCGCACTCATCCTTTGACATCTTCTCGTGATAATGGCGTTTGATCCCGACAAAATTAGAGACTTTTATTATCGATAAGCTCTAAAACCCAAAGATTCAATGCCGACGGTCGACCAACTACGCGTCTATCTGAGGTTTTGTTGCAACTTTGCGGCGTCCTGAAGAGGACTGCACAAGACTTGGCAGCTTTCCGAATACTATTCTTTCCTTCCTGCGTCACCGAAAAAGGCTCTTTTATTCGCGTCATAAGAGGAGAGATTGCTGAGGGTTGTACCGTACTTGTTTGAAGAATAGAAATGTTTATAGGAACGTGATGAATGCTAAGGAGGCTACCAGAGTAGCCAAAAACCCTATGCGGTGTAAAGAAAAGTTGGGAGCTTGTGCTCTCTGGTTATCATCAGAATATTAGGACGCAGGACCCTATCTTACCTGAATTACCGCGAAAAAGCCGTTTCTGGAGTCAAATATGAAATAAAAACATTATGTTGGACTCCAGACAAATGTTTACGGTAAATTTTAGGAGCTTATCAATAGATATGGAGAAAATATTAAAATTTTACACTTAAACTACCCAGTGTGATCTGAATACCTGGTGTACGATACAGGGAATTAAAAATTCACCAAGAATAGTTAGTAGAGCTCCGTCTTCCCTTAGCAAATTTGCTACACTCGTCGTCCTCACTAATCATCTTTGGATCCCCTGCACTTACTTTCCTTCAAACCATTATACGGGCATCGCTGGTTTTACGGATTGATTTCCAAGTCAACGGCGGCTCTGTATACCTCTTCTTGGGTTTTCACCGCGAGGTACGTACTTCATGTATGTGCGTAACTGGTGGCCAGCCCCACACCACTACATTGGTCTCCCGACCTAGAAGAGATTTTTAATCATGTGTGGTTAGCGCTTGAGCTTAGCAGCAAATGATGAAGTTGGAATTTGTAAAAGTATGTTATCTATCTGTGCTGTGCCTTTGCTTTAAAGCTTATCCACTTCGTGAGGACTGTACTGGGGATCAAGGGGACTGCTCGTGAGTTCAAAAATTAGTATTCTGAGTGTTTTTGTCATCCTCGTGATGTTGGGCAAGAATATCCATGGTTATTGAGATGCTTGAAAAGAACTCTTTATTTTTGCTCTCGAGGGTCCAAAAGGAACCCATATTACCTTCTCTACTTGCGCACGCAAGTAAAAGGGCTGTGCAACGGGGCAAGTGTACAGTGCCTAGTCCCTAATCCCATATGACCCAGGGAGATGCAGTACTGTATCTCTCCAGCTCAGAAGGTGCAAGGAATCAACAACATGGCCCCGCCCTTCAATTGCGCACAAACGCACAGACTTAGGCATGAAAAATGCCTCTTGGCTGCAGTACCCCTACCACCGCCAACGCCTGTCTGAAATTACACCAACCTGTTTAGCCATTCAACAAAGCGTTCGCCCTCAACCTTACCCACTTGCCTCTTGAGACGTACCGACGTGCTGAAGAACACCTGGTATACTCTTAGTGAGCTTCCCTTTTCGTATAGTTGTAGATTCGTCCTTGTGGACGTCCGCCAATTGAGCATCTTCCTCAGCACCTTCTTAGTCCTCAAAAACCATCTCCTCATCTCTTTTGGGATCTTTCTACTCATTTTCATTGGAATACTTCTCCTGATACCCGTGTCGGCATCCTTCTCCGCCTTATATTACTACTCAACTTAAATTAAATTCTCGGCTTCCTCCTCGACCAGCAATCGCCCGCACAGAACAATAAGGCCAGTATGAGCACAGGGAGAAAGGCCCCTCGAAAGGCCATTGCAACGAACACTTCACAAGTTCCTCGACCTTATGATGGTGTATGGGCTCGTCTCGAGGTAATGGGACTCCGACGCCTTCGGGACATCTAGAAGATTATCTACCGTAACAGAAGCACTTGAAGTATGTTGTATATCTCGCGAGGTTTCCTCATCCCGCCGTGATGACTGAAGAGGAGCACAAGGCACTATTCGATAGTAATACTACCAAGCCTGTACCGTCGCGTAGCCTTGTGCGCCAGAATTGCCTTCCACTGAATCCTCCGCTCGATTCCGTCTTGATTTTATCATCAGGGATATACCTAGTCATCACCGTTGGCAAGAACGCTGTAGACCACTGCGTGTTCACCAATAGTACTCCCTTCGCCTATTAGACCCAGCCGAAGAACTTTCATTGGTGCTATCCTCCTACTCCCCGATTGATTTCGTGGGTTGAACATTTGAATTACGTACCATCTGCGAGGTTACGAGCGTCGTACTTCTCAGAGGGCTCCCATCAAGCGCAACTTACACAGAATGGGGACACTGGGACCAAAAGGAGGAGAGAGAGGAGGAAAAAGGATGAGGATAAATCGCGTTTTCCTGGCGCCGGCTGATTCGCACACCTTGCCGGCCAGGCCCGAGCAACCCGCTTCTCATCTTATCTCGTTCTCCGAACCTTTTTCCTGTTCTTCCTTCTTTCAATTTATTTCCGCTCCTTTTGCCCTTTATGTTCCACTTTTCATCACAACTTGCTTATTTCATAATTCTAGCTAGATCGAGTAAATGTTCGGTGCGACTTTAAAAACAGAGAGTCCTGATCGTAGTTCATCGTTGTCGGCTCGTCTCTTTAAATATCCTGTTTACTTTCTCATGAAAACCTGTACGATGATCTCGTATACCACACCAGCTGTTGAGCGTTGATCGCCTTTGCGGTCACTCGACCCGTTGAATAAATTAATCGTAGCGCGGGTGATGGCCCTTGATCACCTTGCACAGTCCAAAGAAGAAAAAATCGAATGAAAGCAACTTCTGAGCCATATTATACGCTGTTCCATACGCGATCAGTAATTCGCACCCTACTTTGAACTCTATCACACGGCTCTTTGGTTCCCGCGTAACCATAGACATTTCCACTACCGCGGCGAGAAAGCGCGATTCCCCTACGATCTAGACGGCCCTGTTCGTAAGGCTCGAATCGTTCAACAGAGCCACCGCATTTTGGGTAATATCATCGGGCTGGTCCTGTAAATCAACCAGAACGACCAAAGCCCCCAAGATCACGAATTATGTAGCCATGCAGTACTCGAGGAATTGCGTCGACCCAGTCACCTCTTTTTTCAACGATGGCCTCTTCAGAGCGTGCATGATAGTCTCCACCAATCTTTCCGCTTTTGCTATCGGTGTATAGGATATGACGGACTTGCATCCTATACCCTTTACGTTGTGTGTAGACCGCGATTTATGCGCCCCCCTTTTTCTATAGGGATGCGAGTCAAACCCGCCGGCGGCGATGCGCGGGTATGCCTCTCTCTTTCGAGAGTCCCCAGACCTAGTCCGGTGGTAGGCCCATTCATACCGACAGAATGTTACCAGGCGCTTTGTTCCAACGAACAAAACAGAACTCACCAACGCCATGGCCTCCTCGTCGTCTTCCACCAACCCCGTCATGAACTCGAAGTCTCTCGCCGAAGACCTCCTCGAGAAGTGCAGAAAGTTGCAGCCGGCAAGTCGCTCCTTGAAGCCGGCATCTCCGTCGACTGGGTGCAGGCGTACGTAGGATCGCCGAGCGGGCCGACCGCGAGCAGAGGTTCGGTCTCACCCGCTACCCGTTCCAGGCTGGCGACGCCGCGTCGGCCTTCATCGGCGGCTTCTTCGACAACGAAGACTGGCCACTTCGCCGGAAGCTCGCGAAGCACCAGAGCATGTACCCAGTCGCCGAACACGAGGCAAAGTACATCAACGCGCCGGGTACTGGTCGGTGCTCCACCATGTGGCGTACGACCTGCGCCAGGAGGCTTTCGAGGCTGGAAATAACGACGAGGCTGAGAAGTTCGACGCGTGGGCGTTCGTCGCCGTCCGGTACTCGTTGCGTGTGCTCGGTCTCCGTGCCGAGTTCTATCGCATGGCGAGCAGGGATCCGATGTACGCCAAACTCGTTCTTCCCTCCCTTGAACGCCGTGGCGAGACGGCGATGGCGGACGACCTCGACGACCCGCTGGCGACCCTGGAGTCGCATTTATCTTCTCAAATGTTCAAGGCGGTAGCCACCTCAAGGCAAACAACGCGACGAAGCGTGCAGGACATGCCGGAAAGAAGGATGGCGCCGCCGATGGGAATTAGTCGGCTGGGCCATGGGGCGCCCGTTATGGCGTGTTCTGCAAAGGCACGTCGAAGCGTGGCGCCAGATAGGTGCTTCGGAATACCTCTGCCGAAGTATCCAATTTGGGATATACGAGCAACCACACCAAGCCTTCAAGCAAGGGCAAGGAGTGAGCTGGGGGATATCCCGCAGACGAAGGAGGATTTGGAGTTTGGAAAGGAGGATATCAAGAAGGGACTGTCTACCGGAATCTACCAGGAGGTCACCTCGGAGCATGCGCGGCGCGCGCGCGAGGCCGGTGCCGTCATATCGTCGGCGTTCGTCGTATGGCAGGAGAAGAACGGCGAGCGGTCGGGACGGTTTGTGGTCAACTTGTCGATGCAGTCGAATCATTGGGCCAAGGGCTCTGTGCGTATGGAGACGCTCACAGAGTTCGCGATGAGCGTGCAGCCCGAGGATCACATGATCTCGTTCGACATCGAGAAGGGGTTCCGTCACCTCCGCCTGCATCCGGCCATGCGGGACTGGTTCATCTTCCGGTACGACGGCCGGTACTATCAGTGTGTCGCCTTACCGTTTGGTTGGGACGGTCTCCGCTGTGGTTCACTCGGCTGATGGCCCCCTTTGTCGCCGAAATAAGGTCGTACGGCTACCGAGTGTTACCATACATGGACGACTTCTTGGTCATTCCGACCCCGTACACGTGAGGTCGGAGGCAGCAGACTGTCGTCGAGCAGCAGACCGTCTCGACCGATTGTTCGCTCGGCTCGGCCTCCATCGACACCCGGAGAAAGGCGAGTGGAGGGGAGCCCAGGTAGTCGACCACCTGGGAGTCCGTGTAGATACCGTATCGATGCGGTTCACCGTCCTGCCGCACAAGGTCGAGCATGTCCGCAAGTTGGCGAAGGCTCTTCTGAAGCAAGTCCGAGTCGGGCGACGGTGGGTGAGCGTAAGTGCCGTAAGCACTCTGTGCGGCACCTGCATCTCGCCGTCCTTGGCGCTACCATGGGCAAGATCTACACCCGTTCGCTTTACTGGGACATAGGGGCAGGGAGGCCCGCGACAGCCGCGGGCGATGCGACTCTCCCACCAGGCGATCCGGGATCTGGGATTCTGGAAGAGACTCGCGGTCCAGAGATGGAAGGCCGACCCTTGGTCCCACCGGCAGCCCAGCCGCGATGCACACGGATGCGGCGGACGTTGGGTATGGAGGCACTTTGAACGACAGAGACCTCCAGCCTGGCGTCGCCGGGATGTGGTGCGATCAGGGCGTGTGGAACTGGCGAGACCGGGCGGAGTCGATCACCTACCGCGAGCTGAAGGCGATCCGCAAGATACTGCAAGGGACCATCGAGCAGGAAGTTCGGAGCCGCGACGTTCAGGAGCTGCTCGTGCATGTGGACAACCAGGCGGTGGTGCACATCACGAACAGCTTTGTTACGGCAAGCTGGCCGCTCATGCGCGAGCTGCGCCGGCTGAAGCTAGTTCTGTCCAAGTTGGGCGTGAAAGTCCGCGCGGAGTGGCTACCGTCGGCTGTGAACAAGTTCGCCGACGCCTTGTCGCGAAGGTTCCCCCGCGGCGACTTATCGCTCCGTGGTGGCCCACAAGGGATAATGACGTCCTCCTTGATAAAAATCATCGTGGCTTCGGATGTGGAGTTCGCAGTAGCCTACGCGATCGGTTAGCCAGTCATATGTCCTACCGCGATTAGGGCGAACCTCTTTCTGTTCGTGGATTAACCTAAGGGCCTCGCAAAGTCATTACCAAATGGTTCGAAAGTAACGGTGATAGGGGACCTGAGAGTCATATGATATGTGTGCGGTGTTGGGCATACTGGAATCCTTTGCACGGTTGACCGTACTCCATCATTTCCCTGTATACCCCAGTGCCTCCAGAAGCGATACCCTACGAAATATAATCGGACCATAAGTTACAATCATCGATTTCATCGTGAAACATGGCCAGTATCTCGGGGCGATACCCGGTAGGCGGAACGACGCGAACTACCTCCTTCTCCCGCCTCCCTTGAGCTGCCCTTATCGATACTGCGGGGCGCTACAACGTAGAAACGTGGGAGTAAAATAGCAGGCACGAGTTATTTCATGTCTGATGGAACGGTGTCAATATTGAGAAGAAAAGTACGGAGCCCAGAAGGGTGATGTCATATTTTCGATCCGTTGCGTTATTACTCCAGATGGGATTCGGTCAGTTATCTAATGTGTAGAGAAGAAAATTCGTAGAAAGGGAAGAAGAAAGGGATGTACACGCGTATGACGTGTACAGAGCGGCTGTGCAGACCGTAGGAACGAATGGCAATTTTTGTCCAGACACGTGTCCAGACACTTGTCCAGGTGGACCCTGGCGACGACGGCGGTGGGATCGATTTGTGCACCAACCCCGAAAACGACCCAAAACAGCGCCTTTTTACGATTTCCAGACAAGGCAAGAACATCTCGGTCGATCCGAACGTTCGAAAGCTACCGACCACAGAATCTGGATCCAAAGCTTCCCTGCCTTTACAAGTTCCCGATCTCGACGAATCGCGGAATTTGGAAGCTTCGGGATCTCTCCCCAGGGTAGCTTACTCCCCAGAAAGTCCAATGAAACACTACTTATGGGGGACAGGCTACAATCTGACGCAACCTGCACCCCCAAAAAACCTGCCATGGCTCCTCTTCTGCAGCAGGGAGAGGCTCGATCTTGTTTGAACAACAAAGCAAGAACGGAATCCCATTGTTCAGTAAAATACGGCCAGAGCTATCCCATGGGAAAACGTTTGGAGACAGGAGACAGTGGGGAGAATACAATTTACCTGCCAAAGAAAAAATAATTGGGCTCCAGACCGCGGTTAAAAGGCGGCATGCCTTTGTTCGTCGAAACAAAATTGCGGACATGCAGACGCCCTTTTAAAACATTTATGTTGAGCTGAAGGTGCAAGAAGTAATCAAAGTGCTCAACGCAAGGTGCAAATGGGATCTAATACATATATGGATTTTATATCTGGACTGCCTGCAATAATAGAAGATATTCCGGTCACATGGTTTCAAAGGAACTTCTAATTTTGCATGCCACTTCCTCGCCTTGGTACAAATCTATTTTTGCGGACAAAGAGCAATTACGAGTTACTCAGATAAAGATGGAAAACTACAGATCAAAATGGGACGTTTTCAAGGATACAGTAACTCGTGAAAATACTTGTCTGCTTTGGAGCAAGCTCTGTTGGAAATTCAACGAGTAATGAGGACGATGTTTGGAAATATACATTGAATATTTTTCCCTCAGAAGTATGAACGAAATGGCAAGGCAGCCCGCCTGAGTAGTAATCTAAACGACTGTAGTGGACGAAAGAAATTATAATAAAGTCCTGCCACGTTTTTCTCCCCCCGCCAACCATGATGCCTGGTACAGCCAGTATATCTTTCTGAATAATAAAAAACAATATTAAACCTTTTTCGGTAGTCAGCGAGAACGGCGGCGCTAGTTACGAGGAAAATTCGAGTAGGAAGAAACAGATGTGCTGTTCATTGCTCGAACAGAAATACCGGTTTCGAACACACGTGTATTTTTTAATTGTTGCACAACAGGATACCGTATCTGTGCACTATTTGGTGACATTACTGGAGTTTTTCGTCCTTGTCACAAATTAAAGACTTCATTTTCTTCAACCAAGCACCAAACCAACATCCAAGAGTAATATGATTCATCTGTTTTTCCATCCTCTGACCCCGAAACTCATCAACATAGTACACCTTTGCCTCCATATTGGAACTAGAGGAAGGACTCGGAGGCTGGCACATGTTGAAATTTTCGGTGTAAAGAGAATAAAGTGCAACCCCTCCATCTTAATCGTTTCCATTATATGCCGACCTGGCATACCCAGAGTCCTCAAAAGTTAATCTAATGAGACCTTCAGACTATGACCTGTGCACTCAACTACCAAAGGAGACATTCCAAAGCAACTAGTCAGCCCTGAAAAAATCTATTAAAAATTTCCGCGGGCCAGCATGCCTGAATCTCTGGCGGGATCCGCTGCTACTATCAGCATCACAAAATACAGTGGTAATACAATTTAAGACCAAACGTTTTAAGACGTTTTCAGGGACCATCTTGTAATTGTTTCGGTCATTATACGGCACTTTTCACCAGGACAGCAGGCCTCGCAGCTCAAGTCGGAAAAAACGAAGAATAGGGACATGAAAGCCATAAAGCATGGCGCAGTCTTCGCCAGGAGCCGCAATCGGATTAGAAAGGTGCCTCTTGTTGACCCAGAAGAAGAACGGACATCACGTCCGCTACAAGATCTTCAGGATCTCACCAATCAACAGTAGGGCTTATAGAAGCCCGAGGCGTGGAATTGATCCCATCAGATTCTGAACTGACCAATGATTATGGCTGCGAGAAAAGTCTGTCCATATATGCTTTTCGACGCGGTTCGCAGCGTTTTGTCCGCAGCAATCGATAAAAGGGGTGCTTGCAATTCGAGTTTGAACCCTCACTTTGTGGGCAACCCCAAGCGCTACTAAAATCGAGTTACACCTCTCCCTGCGTATACCAGCGGGCTGTACTACACAACGGGGACTCAATGGGATCAGGGGCGTTCGATTAAGGGCGCGTTCCGTTGCCTAAGAATGAATAAAGAGGTGAGAGTCTGTCTGAAAGTCGCAGGTTGGTGAAGGGCGAGCAGGTAATGACAAGCCTAAAAGGCAAATGTTGGCGCAGGGCGATTAAGTAATGATAAACAAGTAAGGCGGATAGTGGTGCAAGGCGACTATTTAGTGGAGAGAATACAATGCCAATTGTGTTTTAATAAAGGATGAGGGCATTGTTGACTCAAGAAATAGTCTTGAGCTTGCAAGGCGCGGGCTGGCTGAATGCAAGTAGGTGTTAGCGGGAAGTTATGGCGATGGCTGCTGTACTGTTATCATATAAAGATAGTGGAATCAAAGTGAACGGAAATAATGGGAGAGGCTGGTGCAGAGCGAGTAGGCAGCGACCAGCAAGCAAGGTGGTATCCGATGCAAGGTGAGAAGAAAGTAAGCACCAAGCAAGGTGCAGGCTGGTACATGGCGAGACGGTAGTACCCAGTGGCCAAGGTAGTGATAAGGATTAGTAGGATTAAGATTGACGCTAACAACCGTGGGGATCTGAGTATGGAAACGGTAAGTTGGCAGGCCAGTCAATTAGGACGGGAGCAGCAACAAGGGCTCGCAAGCCAATGAGTTGACACATTCCTGCGCTCGGCAGTCGTGGGCTAGGTGGAAGGTCGCCCACATGATAACACGTGACGCTAGCAGGGCTTTTATTCCTTAATTGAGCATCCGTTCTCGGCCCATTTACCTGCTCTCCGTCGACGTGTATGGTACCTCTCGCCAGGGACTTGCCCCGCCCTTAGCATGCCCACATCTCCACTCCCAAATCCCAATTGCCCTTACGCACCCCCCAATCAGCTGTTGCAAACCACCGGCTCCCTGCGCTTAGTCTCAACGCTTCCCGCTCGCTGGCCCAAGAAGCCCGCCTCCCTGCTTCCTCACCTTCCAGACAAAGCAACCCGACCGACCGTCAACGTACAGAACAAAGCGGTCCGTCCAATCCTTCAAATGAGCTTGCGCAATCGAAAAACCACCCCTTTCTCTCTCCCTCCTCGCCAACTGCATATTTCTGTCCCTCAGCGATCCAACTTACCACTCCTGCACCTGCTTTCTCTTCTATCCTGCCCGGTTTGTCATCATTTTTCTCTGTTCCTCTCCAAGCCCTCCACTAACCCCCTAATCCCTGCCCATTACCTATTTACTGCTTTTCTTGCAACAGAATTTCATGACCTTCACTCGCAGATACGATCGCAAAGCACGCAGAACTCCCATTTCTTCGCATCGACTATACACACCTCGAGCCTCCATGTCAGCCGACGAGCCCACTCAATCTCCTTTACTCAATCCTCCCCACCCTCTTGAAAATATGCTCTATCTTCTATGTCCATTGTGTAATACAGGAAATGGTCCTTCAGAAGGATTAGCAGCTTACAAAAAAAAAATTAACGATCCGCCTCTGAATCTGCTTACTGTTCTTTCCAAATTGGTCTACTATTTCCCCTATATATTTTAGTACTGAATCCTGTCCTCCAAATCTACTCTAAATCAGCGTTTTACGTCTTTTTATCTACCTTCTTCATCAAATTTGATGGGAGCCGGGTTGATTTTGTAAAGTGATGTCTTGGTTAGCCCGGGATTTATTTTAGAGGCAGAGTTGTCGGCTTATAACGCACTACAATTAAGATGGACAACACAGGAAGTCGGCACAAAGTAATAACTCTGAGAGGATCGCAAATAACGCTTGCGTGTTGTGCAGTATAGTGGTATCATTTCTGATACAATAAATGACTGCGTCCCGTTGCTAAGTTGCACGCAAGTTACAAGCAGTCTGACGTTCTTTGCGTAAGCCCATAAGCCCACATCAACGCTGCAGTAACACGCCTTACATCGTTGCTTCTTAATCTGGACTTCACACTATACACCACGTCGCAACGTTGCACGGTGAACCTCGTTGCCTCAGCCATCACGCAACGGACGTGTCCATCTCAGCCCCTTTGCTGACAAAATTCACTCCTAAAACCCCTAAAACCCCTAAAAAAACCCCTAAAACCCTAAATCCCTGACTGCAATTTTGATTTTAATTTTTTAATACCGACTCCAATTCGTCTCTAAGGTGTACTTAAACCCATTTCACCCAACGTTTTGAGATCTCCCGACCGCTGCACACACTAAACTCCCCCTCACACTCTTTATCCTCCATTCAAAATTGCCCTACTCCATTTGCAACCAAAATGGACTACTTTCGTTCGTCCCCTCGCCCACCATCACCAAAAACCGTCCCTGTCGCTCCTTACCCGGCCTAGCGCTCGCTGCGAATGGCCCAACGGACGCAGACGACTACCTGCGACGCCAGACCAAGAAGAAGATCATAGGATTCGTCCGAGAACTCTTTTTCGAAGATGAGGCAGAAGAAATCAGTGAGAATGAGGCGCAGAAGGAAGAGGATTAGCTCGGCAAGTCGATTGAGGCGTGATTGGCCCCGGATTTAGTTTAAGAGGGTGGTGAGGAAGATGACGTGGAAGACGACAAGGAGGATGAGGAGGATGGGGAGAGGAGTGAAGAAGATGAGACAGAAGAATTCAGGGAGGTGGGGCGGTGGCTGAATAATATGGACCAGGTGGTCCAGACGCTGGAACCGGATGAGGGCATCTTCAGTGGTCTAGATATTTCGCAGGAGGCAATGGAGTATTATAAACCGTTCGCGGATGTTTGTGGAGACTGCTTGGGTGAAATGGATATTTTAGGGGAACTGTTTGGCTCTGATCTAGAGGACTAATCTAGATATTTATACTGATAGTATCTGCTGTTAGTTTTCTCGTTGACACGATTCCATATCATGCATTTTTTGGTTCTTAGTGTGTTCCTTTGAGACTTTAGGGTTAGACAAAAAGTCTATGTAAGCTGATTAAATTGCTTCCTCCTGTGGAAGTTATGCAAGTTGGCAGCAACTTCAAAAGAGATACTGCATTTGTAACGAAGTTGGTATTCATCTTCAGGCCCAAAATTTATAAACGGCTCTCAAGGGTCGAAACTAGGTGGAAATGCCCGCCACTTTAGGAATGGATGATCCACTGATCCCCCTTCCATTTCAGCCCATTGCATTTACCTTGCGGTGTACACGGAAGCAGATCTTTTCTTTAGCAAGTCGAAGGTACAACCTGCCCTTTTTGGACAAAGTCGGTTGTCATAGATTTCTTGTCCGTATACAGCGGATTTGTTCCCACAACTACCTTACCATAGCAACTTTGTCGCTCGCAACACCTAGGTTCTTGGATATTGGGCGTCGGATGTCTCTCTTGCGCCGACCTGCTGCTAACACATTGCTCCCGAATATTTGCGTCAAATACACACCGTCGCCCTGGCATCCCAAAACGAAGCTCGCTAAACAGCAATTTCTACCAGTATTCCTCTCAACAGCCTTGAATAGAATCTTTGATCCAAGCTCATCAATACACCACTACACAGATTTTCGCCCTCTGTTCTGGTCACTCCGAACTTCATGGAGACCTGCAAATCAACACCCCAAAATCCGCCGTCTTACTTCGGATTTAAACCAAAAGCTCACCAATTCTCATGAAACTTTTGCTGCACAGCTAAGCCTACAGGCACGACAACCCGCTAGCCAACTCAAAAAACTGCTTCTTCTCTTCAGGCCACTAAGAACTCTGTCCTCGACGATATCACAACTCAAATTTCTCGCCTTTCGAAATCAGAACAAGCACCGCATTTCACATCCCCTCTCTTTCTTCATTTAAACCCATCTACCAAAAGCAAAACTGTTTTTGGGCGGAAAATCACTTGATCATGCAGTTCTGGCGCGAATAAATGTGCTTTATTTCTCCCCTTTCCTTGACATCATCCAACACTCGTGGCAGTTTATGATCACACCAGCAGCTCAGAGTCAGGGATGAAACTGCTCGAAAAGGCCGCGAAAGAGCAACAATCTGGGGACTTTACGCCGGCTCTGTATTCTTGTTTACTACAATACTTACAAAATATTCATGACGAGCAATCTATTTTAAACTCCATATCCCAGGGACTATGGCCTTCAGTCGGCGCGCTCCCTGTGTTTACGGAAACGGCCTTTGTATGGCCGAACTGACACCGTGTGTATTCCGAGTCTTACAATCAGGGCGCGATTTGTAAATCATAAATCTCCAAACGAGAAGCATAAATACCCGTAATTAACAGTTCCAGCTGTTGTGCTGGTGCTTTGGTGCTGGCACCTGCTCGCACTAGTACCAATCATCGAATGAGTTCGATATCACAAAACGTTCAAAGTGAACCTTTCATTAGATCGAACTGTTCACCATGAGGGAAGGTAAGTTTTTCGCGCTCAGTCGTTAAGACTAAATTCTCTAGTGTTCAATTTCTCATCATTATCCCTCCACTCTGGTTATGATTATGTGTACGTATACAAGCTGTGAAAAGCAGATCGCTACCCCTAAAAGACCAGCGATAATCGCTGTACCGATACACTCCTGAACTTTGAACTTTCAAAAACTGTAACATTATCGTTGATGTGAACTAAAACTGCACAATACCATATGTGATTTAATTTGAAAGTTCATCAATTGCCTTCGAAATCATTTGGAATTTGTTCATTGCTGGTCTGACTCCTCCCAAGTTCTCAGGAAATGTTGAGATTTGGAACCATAATCTCTACTTGGGGAAGCATGGGGTTGGGTTTACTGCGGAAGGTGATTGGGCGCAGGACCGAGGGTTCCTAGTGGATATCTATCCACTAAGCAAAAATTCGTGCTGAAATATCCACGATCTTCATTGCTGGTTTCTCTGTGGATACCGCAAAGAGCCCTAACAAACTCGCAATTGCTAAACACCCCCCGCACCCTTGTTCTTCATCTCGCCTATTCGATTTGCACTTTGTTTCTACACTTGGTTAAGAAGGACATTCAACCTCCTTTTTGCCATTTTTGATGGAATGTATGGACGTCACTCATCTGCATGATTCTCCTTCGACGGATGCGCAAGAACCACTTTGCAACGTATATTTAGAAGAGTTTTAATTTGAAGAATTAGAGCCAGTTGAGAGGAAAATATTAGTAGAACCTGTGGGCCGTCTTGTCTGGGATCCACCAGTCAGCTTGCAACCCATCATGATTGAGATTTTTGTAAAAGATAACTACACTCACAGATAATGATTAAGGGAATATAGAAACGATTGCCAAATTAGAATATGGCTTATATAATCTTTAAAAAGGGGACTTGTTTGGTGGTTTACTATTTGAAAGGAGTTTATGGGCAAGGATGACTTTGGAATTCCCGGTGCCGAATTTTATTATTTTACCAATGGATTTAGGCCCATATTCGTCTGGAGTCCCGGCTGAGCGCTCTGGACGAGTCTCGAAACAGGATTTTTGCGACAAGTTTGGGCAACGGCAGCAATGATTTAACAATTGTGGACGTTCAAGGCTAGGGTGCTTTCTAAAACATGGAAAAAATAGTCCACAATTTAGCAATAGTGGGCGTTGAACCCTCTGTAGTTTGTCAGAGAGAGGGAAAGAGTGGTCTGGAATTAAGGCGGATTCTGGTGTGCATGGTTATTTCCCAGAATAGTTGCCCGCACGGAAGCATTTGCATAGAAGCAAGGAATTTGAAAGTAGAAGAGTCGGAGAATCGCGATTCTGGAACCAAAGGGACTGGGGTCCGGTCATCTCTGTACGGAGGATAGCAGGGCGATGGGAATCGGAAGCTTTGAAGTTTGCTAGGTATTGTTTTCATAGTTAGAGTTTTACATTTGCAGGAGCTGCAGCCGGAGCTGCGTGAGCCACGAGGTACGTTCAGGACACTTTTGTAAGAAATAGACGTCTTTGCGTTCAACGGGACAGTAAACAAATGTGTGGTTGTATACGCGAAGTATAAGGGACCCAACTAGACCCAATTTGTTTGTCATGATTTTGGTCGCTTTCGGATTTCAGAACATTTCCACTTGTTACACCCAGGCCTAACTGTCTAATGCGCATATTTCGGAGTATTCAAGAAGTTGGAGAAGGTCATTTTTTAGGACTGCAGAGGACAGCCCCCAGCTTGCGACACCCACGGCTGCCAGCAGGCGGGGGTAGTGTGACATGTGTCTCGATGGGTTCGGAATCGTTACTGCTCTGGCACATGGAAGAGACTGAAATAGGAATGGAGAGCGTGAATCTAGAAAAACTGGGAGTGGAATGTGGTGAAATATTTTCGGGTGGCGCGATGGTGCTGGGATAGGCCCCATTCAAGTCGTGAAATGGGGTGGGAACGAACTGAGGTGTAAAGTGCGGGGAATAGGAATCTTGGGGATGCCAAAAGCAATGTGGGATCTGGGAGTGTTGCTGGGGCAGAGATATGTACGAAGAAGTGGTTTCGAGGACAGAGAGTAGGCGCAGAGAGTGGTGGCGGGTGTTGGAAATTAGTGCGGGAGGAGAACTGGGAGGGAGAGGGGCAAGGCGAAGGGGTGGGAGAGTGCGAGGTTGTGATGAGTGGGGCGAAACTGGGGAGAGGCAGGGGTGCGGGGGGGTGGCGGTTCGGGGGTGAAGAGGGAGCGAAGGCGCGAAGTCGGGGACGAGAGAGAACATGAAAGTGGGGAGTGAGCAAATATTGTAACTTCGGGAGAGTAAAGGGGAGTTGGCGGGCTGACCGGGCCGGGGCAACCATGAGAGTAGGTGGAGGGTGCTAATACTTTTACGTTTGATAGGAAGTCGCGCGAGGGCTAAATAGTGGCAGACTCAGGTTGCAGAAGTTATAATCGGTCGTACTAAGCTGACATGCACTGAATCCCATTATGATCCAGTGCATTTCAGCATTTTATAGTCGAATGTGACTTCAGTGTTAATGAGGGGGCCGATAACTGCTCGTCGGCCCCCGCCAATCAGAGCAACGACGTGTCTTTCTCATTCAAAGCCGCCATTCGCACCAAGGCCACCTCTGCTGCTGGCGGTGCTGCCGCATTGGCGAAACTTGAAAAAGTACGGGATCTGGATCGAGAGCTGTCGGAACGCCTTCCTTGCACCGTTCAACCCACCGAAATTGGCACCGAATTTCACATTTCAACCGTTTGCGCTTGATTCTCTCGGTGCGTCTGCCACAAAAACTATGGAATTGCTTGAGAAGTTAATTCCACAAATAGCGCGGAGATATAGTACGAACCCGTCATTATACGCCGACCTGTGTATCAGCGACTTAGTTGCATCATCTGGCCGTCTTCTGCTATGGCTATCTGCTCGCTCAAGTCGCCGGACGTGAAAGACGTGGAACATCCGGCCAGTTCCTAGCCCTATAGTCGGATCCTGCAGTGGACACCGGAGAAACCATTTCATGTAAAATTTTTCGACTCTTCAGAGTAGCTAATCCGCTTGCGGTGGGCGACGGCCCGGATTCTCTCGCCCCTGCATATCTGTCGATTCTCACAAAAATGACATCTATGAGCCCTAAGGCGAAATTAGGCTCATTAAAGTGGGCGGGACGCTTCGACGTCTCGTCGATAGCTGCCTCATTTCTCGTTTCAGCCAATCAACGCGATTGCAATTTAAACCGCCGCAGCTCGGCAGAGCGAACTCTGAGGGAACTCAGACCGTGATTTATGCCACGTGCAGAGTGTATAACCACTTCAAGCACTTCTATACCCATTCCATGCTCATTGTTGACCTCAAAAACGCGTTCTGCCTGGTCATTCATGACGCATTTCTGGAGAGGTTAGAAGATTATTTCCCGGAGATACGGCCGTAGGTCGAGTAACCCTATGCGAAGGGGTCGTCCTACTTTTGGTGCGGAGAGCACGCCATTCCCAGCGTTACAAGATTGCAGCAAGGGGATCTCCTGATACCCTTGTTTTTCTCTCTAGTACTTCACGATGTAGTGCTGCGACTGCGACAGAAGTTGCAAGGGTCCCCGAATGGAAGCGGGGAGAAGCAACTGCTGGTAATGTAGTTTTACGTGGATGATGGGTACATATTTGGGACTCAAGAGACTATACGCGAGGCGTTGGCAATTGTGGACTCTCCAGCGACAAATTCTCTCTGACTGCACCTGCAAATGGGAACGTTCTCTGTTTGGTGGCCTACTGAACCATATTGTGAGGTTGAAGATGCCTAACCACAAGATTTCTACTAACCAAACACTGCCGGAATGCATGTTCTGCACAACCCGGTTTTGGATGACGAATAAATGAAAAATAGCTTCTCTTCTCACGTGGCTTAGCTCTCAAGCCGGTGGAGGAATTCACGAAGGTCTAATATACTCAGGTTGCTGTAAATCTGCTTCGAGACTACTTTAGCATAGAAACTTCAACCAATGGCTAAGGATGGTTCTTACTCAGGCTACAAAGTTTGGAAGAGTGGCTATTGATGAAATGTTTGAAGAGATACTTAGCGAACGCATTGGAGGTGTTCGAGGGAACATTAAAGAGATTTCGGATGTATTTGGGGCGGACGCCAGACCCTACCGCCGCGCACCACCGTGGGAAGTTCAGAAATCTTCTCATCATCTCTTCTGATCTGAGTGAGACGAAATGGTGCGCAAGAGAGGAGTGGGTGTACTTGGAAGACTCCCTATCCGGGATGGACTATGGTGTTTTCTCTCCAAGTGCTTCTAGCGCATCAGGGAACGGTGGGGCCACGATACCCGTGGATTCTAAAGCCCTTACAGCCTTTCCTTAAGCACGTTCTGTTCGCCAACCGAGCAGGAAGCTGCGGTTGAACGTATTTTGTTGCTCTGGTGATAGATAGTTTGCTGCTCTGGTGATGGATAGGAAAGTTCGCGAGACGTAGAAAGCTACTGGGCGCGATGGGAGACCAGCCTTTACTTCCCTTAATGACATGGCTAAAGGAGGACGTCAAAGACTTGAAGTTTGCTCGCTGTGCCTTGAATGGGAAGTTTGTAATTCCTGGGCTTGGGGTTCGCAAGAACGGCAGAGGTAAAATATATAAGTTTCATGAAACTCCGATCTGCCATGTGAGACCCTTTTGGTGCCTCGGGACTCTCCCAAAGTATGTGACCGAACGCCTTGGCAAGGGCCTGCCGCCCACGCCTTTGATGTGCTGAACGAGAGGTACATGTTTCATGCAGATGTCCCGCAGCAATAAGAGTTGCTGCAAAGATTACTGTGAAGAACCCTCTTCGTCATGCAAAGGTTGTTGCGTAGGCCGTGTGAAATTTGGGAGCGTATGTGGTATAGGCTCCGGCTGCTACCACGAGGGGAAAGGTGGAGGATTTACTGTTTCTGGAGGTTAAGTGGCCGCTGCAGAAGATTTCTCAGTGTTCTGCGAGCTTGTAACTCCTGTTGATGCCCAACCTGGACATAAAATATCTGTGAGGACGAGTCACACAAAGGAAAATCTTTCGTTCGTTGGTTATATTCTCCTTCGCAGTGATAGTATCCTCGACCAGTGTTGTAAATAGAGGATTGGGGTTGAGTCCCCTCGATAGTTAGAAAATCGAACTCTAATCCGCGTCATTCTAAATTGACATTAGTTAAAAGCAAGAGAAGCTTTCAATTGACTTCTTCACTAATCTGATTACTTCGATACGTGTCAGCCTTATTGAGTACCAGTATACCGTAAGTATCATTAGTACAAACTGGTGTAAAATTTGCTTTTAAAAAGCTGAAATTCAAATAAAAGAACTACAATTTATTAACAGTTAATGAAAAGTGGTTCTAAAGACAAAATGTGGAATCTACGCCACAGGTGGGATCCGAAAAGTTTCGGGAACCATATGAGATACTCAAGATGGCTTCATGTCCTTGGCTTGGCACAAAGAGGCACGATCTTGTGTTTTACAGTCGTGCATTTGTAAAGTACGTAGGTTGCACTTTCTTACAGTGTAAATCCTTGGTAACAGTTACTGGAGGGATACTTTCAGGGTCTCTGAGGTAATTTATGGGCATAATCGTTACAGAATTCTATCACGAGAGGAGAAAGTTGGGCTGAGTAGGAACTTGTCGAAATGATAAGGGCGCAATTCTAGAGCTGCAGGGAGCGAGGATGAGTTTGAAGGGGCGAACCGCACAAATTACCTCTTTCGATCAAATGTTAGTGAAATTGGGGAGAGTATTGGCTTAAACGAGCTTGTTGCCATGGTAGTTTGGTGTTCCCTGTGAGTGTTTAGCGCTAATTGCATTTTAACATTCCTGTGTTGCGGGAGTTACACGAAGAGAGCCCAGCGCTTGTGTGGGTTTCCCGTAGGCTGTTCCTCTAGTAATTCTCAGTGAGCGACAAATTCCCGCTCTTTTGTTACGTTTGTTCCTGCTCCGTCACTTTTTGGCCTCTGAAAAGGGCGAGTACAGTGTGCCAGAGGATGTAGTATTGTCCTGCACGCTAATGGCTCATTTCATGACAGATTGGTTATCCGTTACATTTACTACGGTCTTCAGCGTTCTCAGAAGAGCCATAATTACTCGTGTAACACAGCATGATCTTTGGAAATAGGAAAAACTTATTTGTTTACTCGACGCTGTACTCGTTCCCTGCTTCGAATGCGCGCGCGGCTTCGCGCATATGGGTCAGGACTGGTATGTGCGTGGTAAAGATTACATTTGGGGTTAGGAGACTCTGTCGTATTATTGCTGCGATGATGGCTTGAGCACTTTCCTTGTGACCTGGGTTGGATGTTTTGGGGGTAGGTACTTGGGGGTTATGAAGAGTTCTAGGTGTTCCTGATTAATTTTAAGATAGATGCAATAATTTTGGAATAGAACAACTTTTACTGAGATGAGCTTTGACGACTGTTGAGGGGTGATCATGGCTAGAGAACTGACACATAAAATTTTAAGTTTCAATTGGCAAGGAGAGCAAGGGGTTTATTTTACTATTACAGGTGGGACAGGGATAAATCGTCTGTGAAAGAGATAATCAGAACCAATACAGTACCACGTACAAAGAGATGATGCCGGCGACAAAAGTGCTACCATGATATAGTTGAGCGACCTGAAAGAGGTGGTATTAAGGACGAAAACTCAGAGGGCTACAATTGAGTATAGAATGGGCAGAGTCTACAACCGATGATTTGTGACCAGCGTAAAAGAAAGGCTCTTGGGCCTAAATTTGACTCCCATCTTTTCTAAATGTTTGGAACTGAACTTGAAAATGTCTCCCAACTTGCTTTTTATCTCCGATAAAAACGGGTTTACTCACCATATACGTATTTTTAGGGTAACACTAAAGTCTTAAATAAATATACTAATTACCGCAAAATGAAGTCAATGGAATTGAATAGACAAGAATGACTAGCAGAAGATATTTCTTTAATGTAAATATCTAGGTCAAGGGTGGAATTGATATGGCCACTACATAGATTTTTTAAAGTAACTCTTGCCATCATCTAGGAAATTGGTGTGTACTGATGTCTTTAATGCCAGAGTGTCATAATAAGAAAAATCCAACCAGCAGGTGGTCCTCTCATAGGACATCCAGAGCCTCTTCTTGATGAGATAAGCCGTTTGAAAGGTTCTCCTCTGGTCGACATTAGTACATCAGGGGTATGTTGGATCAATTTCTCTACATAAACTTTTGTTGTGTTCCCATAACGGGTGCGGTACTAATCGATATTACATATCAGGGGTAAACTGTACCCTCTAAGGTTCATATCTTGATTTTTCTTGATGATTATGAGAACTGGGCGGATAGTATTCGGATAGGTCTGCGATAAGTCTCTTGTAGCTACCTCTCCGTATCTTCCCACAGAATAATGACATATTACTTCCAAAAACTTCAGAATCGCTTCCGTAGATCTGCCATTTCGCAGCTAGAACAGAACTAATTTTAGTATTTTTTAATTTTCTTCGGGAACCAACCGGCCTTTCAAAATGCGAAAAAAATAGGCAGAACTTAATGTGGAAATGGATAATTATATGGAGCTCATAATTGTCCCACTTGAACGAGTTAATCTAGTCCCATGCTTTTATTCCTCCCATAGGAATCATTTTATAGTTACGTATGAGTATATCTGCACATATTACTGCGTGAGAAGATATTATTCGGCCTTTTGATGGAAAGGAAAGAGAAGAATGCGTGGATTTTCCTTCTCGATCTCTTTCTCGAGCTGTAAAAGAGCTTGCTGTGCGACGGTTTCTCCTACGGGGTAGTGTAAGTTTTTGAAAAAGTGGATTGGAAGTCTTGTTACTTTACAGCTTGCGGCATGGCTTTTAAATGGACAAAAAGAACTTTGCACCCAACCGAAGAAAGTTCGAGCTTGATTATTCTATCTTTGATTTCTTAATTTTGCTGACTCTTGGTGTGTTCTCCAAACTTCCGTGGCCAATAACTTTACTTCCCTACTTTCTTCATCGACCATATTTGCTGCCTCATCTCTTCCAATAATTTTTGCAGGCTTTTCGTACATAAGATCGAATGGTGAGCGACGGTTTACTCCCTGTCCTCGGTTGTACCCTTAGAATAATTTTGGTGCAACATATTCCAACTTGATGTCTCCTCCTTCCAAAGTTTTAGGTAAAGACTGCTTGAGTGTTCGTACCATTCTTTCGACTTTCTCGTTGAGCATCGGAGCGTAAGTGAGAACTCTTTTCAATTGATTACTATTCTTTCTCAAAAATTGATGATAGTTGCAGTGAAACAAAGAGATTTATCTGACAGGCGATCATTTTAAGGAGACCAATCCGATCAATTATTTCCTGTTATACGAAATTGAGGACCACCTTCGCAGTAGGCTCCTGAGATGTGAATGCAAATGGCCATCCAGTAAGGTGATCTACTTCTATGAGGAGATGTTTGTCTCCAGAAGAAATTTCTTTGCATTGTCCGGCAAAGTCGATTGCGCAGGTTTCAGAAAGGCCTAAAACCAGGAAACATGGTGTAGTCTTTTACTTTCGGATTCGGGTTAGCTTTTGACTGGCGCCAAACCTTTTCACGAAATTGTAAACTTTCCTCTGCATGTTGGATCACTAAGATCTTTCGGCAATGAATTTTTTCGTTGTTACGAGATCCCAATGACCTGCATCACCATGAAATGTACTTAAGATGTTCACTCTCTCTGTAAAAGGGGCCACCAATCAGGGATCTGCCTAAGTCTGTCGAAAGAGCTTTACTTACCATAGGACAAAGGCCTTTAAATTCCTACGCACCCATTTACTGTGCTCTATGTTTATTTCTTTTAGTTCCTATTCCTCTACAAATCGAATGGGGGTTTCAAAAGATATATAGAGCGACCCTGGCAATTAGATAACTCCCACTATATTTCCATGAAAGCAGATAATATTGCTCGATGATTACCTAAACGAGATAATTACTCTGCCGATTGATTTCAGCGTCCAGGTCCGCACAAAATTTCAACCCGGTATTCTGTCAGAATTTCGAGCCACCTAGCCAACTGTTCGTTAACATCTTTCTTTATGAATGCTGTCTTCAGCGCCTGATGTTCAGTTATGACCACTTTTTTTGAGTGGACACAATTAAATATTAAACTTTGTAATGCAGAAATGACGGCTGATTCTTCCTTCAAATATACCCAGAGTATCTCGTTTCCGCACCATTAAAAGTGCAAATTGCGAATTGAAGGGGATTTTAATTTCTCTTTTCATCTTTTTGTGACAAAACTGCTTTCAACGTGTACTGCAATGACCGTTTGGGTCTTTGATAGGGTTCGATGATCCATTTTACTAACCGAATTTCGGTTTGTATTTTATCTAGCTTATTAATATTCTAAATTTGCAGTACTAACGACGCATGACAATGAACAAGTAGGGGCGTATCATGGCCCGGTTCTGGCCCTGATATTTGCTAGGTTGCTAGCTTCTAACTAACTGGTAAGTGTGTAACTATGAAGCAGCCTGTCATGCTAACTACTAACCTAGTATGTATTTGTAGCCGACCTTAGTGCCGCCCCAACTAAAGTCACCAAATATTTAGCTCTAGTTCTTGCAACTATCTTTCGTGCCCCACGTAACCCTTTCTGCGGCTCCCGCGTTGGTGGATATAGCGTCGCTATCCCTTTTGTTCCCCGCTCGTTGCCATGCGGGCTGATAATCCCGAGGCTTCGCCAATTTTCCCCTTATCTACGCTTTTGCGCTTTCCTTTGCCCGAAACGGCCCCTCTCCCAGAGAGGACTGTATCTCTAGACCTGTAACAGGTCGAAGTTCTCCATCGTTGGACTGTAATAGAGATCCGTGCTTTCAAGTCACCCCCTGCAAGAGGGCATAGATCCCCTAAGAGCCTAGCTTGCCCCGTTACGGGCTACTTGTGACACACGTTCGGCCTCTCCATTCGTTTTGTTTCTCAAAGGCTTTGAACGTGTACCGCATCTTCCTTGCCCTCTTGTTCCCTTCTTATTCCGTCGGACTGCATTCAATCCTTTGGCGTTGCCGTTATTACCGTCCATTGGACACCGTCTAAACGCTCTGGCGTCCCATGCTGACTTGCCAAGTACTTACCCAATTGCCTGTCAGGCATTGCGCTACTGCCCTTCAAGGAGCTTACTGAGAAAGTCGGTCCCATTAACTCCCGGTAGTTTCACAGTAGACGACTGATTCTGATTCTATTGTCGTTGTCATTCTGGTTCGGCAGCCTTTCAGGGCTTTGACTGTTCCTTGCACTACACATTTTGGTCTCCTGACCTAGAAGATGCTCTTCGAACGTGTTTAGATGAACACCGCAGGTGTAGTTACCCGTGCCGGGTCAACATCCTCGCAGAAGATTCGTCCTGCGCACCGCGCGAGTTCCACTCGTTTTCCCGCAGAAGCTTTGGAGGAGCCCAAGATTTCTCTCGCAGAGAAGTGTGAAAACATGAACACTCACTTGCGTGAGGAAATCCAGGGAGTCGTCGACTCCATGAGAACATAAATGCTCAACAAGATCCTGCAGATCGACTCGAGACTTCATTCTCGTGAAAAAACTATTGATGACTCTGCAGAGTCGCGTACAGTAATAAATACATTGAAGGATGATGTCGGTGTGGTCCGCACAGATTTTAACAGAGCCCTCGAGGGCATCGACATAGCAGCAGATGAGAACGAATAACGCTTTGATCGTGTCTCCAGAAGACTTGAGCTACTTGAGGCGCCCGTACAGTACGTAGGCCGAGAGGATATTTTTCCACATCATTATCCGGTGGTTATTAAGAAATCGCAAGCCATGCGAAGTTTAAGAGAGGCTGAAGCCTCACGTACGAAGGAATATATCGCAGAATAGGACGAAAAATGTCCCACAAGTGACGTTCATAAAAAGAAAAAGTCTTCGACAAACAAAGAAAAAATTTCTAGAAAGAACAAGCGACAGACCCGAAAGGACCAAAGATACAGTGATCCATCGGATTCCAGCTCAATCAGCAGCTCATCATCAACGGAAACTTCCGATCAGGACTAGGACTTTGAGGACAAAAATGATTGAACAGAGTCCAGTAGTACCGGTTTGGAGTATGAGATTGAGAAGAGAGGCCACTCATCGCTACTCCGCTAAGTCCAAAGGATCCAAAGAATCGAAGAAAAGCAAAACGTCTGGCCAGAACAAGACTCACCGAAGCGCCGTTTCTCTTCTGAAATTAAGAGACCAGGGCGGTTCATCATAGAAAGAACTCCGCGAGCTCCAACCAACTAGTAACCCTTCGATACTATACCGTCGTACAGAACTTATATGGTAGAAAATGCGTCGCGGATGTTAGCGTCCCGAGAATCGGGAAAAATAAAAGATTACGCGAAGCATATCACGACAAAAATACGAAACGATGACTTCTTCACTGGGGATGATTCCATCTTAATCTTGAACTTCTTGCAGAAGTTGGTCCTGGAATTGGATCTCCAAGGTATGAAAAAAAGCTAGGCTTTCAGGGTCCTGCCAGCTTTCTTGAGGGCATCGCCCGTAGAAAATTTCGTTCCGTATCGGAAATAAAAAAATCCGGAAAAGAGCGGAATAAATTCATGAACGGAGGCCGTAAGGTGGCTTCTTTGCAGTTTTGCAAGGAATGATTCCCTTCATAACGCTTTGTTGCAGCTTCGAGATGTGAACCACTTCCGTCAAAAGATGAATGAAACATATTAAATGCGTTTCGCAGACAATTCCAGCGGTTGCGGTGATGTCTATTCCTCTCAGCAATGCATGACGATGTTCGTGGACCCTTTAAAAGACCACGAAAATCGTCGTTGAACGACACCGTGGGATGCATCGGGGCTTAATGTTCCTCGCACTTTTGGACTACGCACAAGCGGAAGTAGAAGCAGTCCGAGCACGGACAGGACAAATCCGCAGGGTTTCCTTTGAAAGCAGAGTGGTGAAACTAAAAAAAAAAGGACGGCGTTGCAGAATAAGTCACAAACACTTCACCCACGGTAGATCAAAAAGTGCTCGACGAACCTTTTGAAGTTCCCTTTGTAGTTCAATGATCGGTGCGCAGTACCTCTCGTCTAGGAACGGAACCTCGTCAGGAAATGAGAAAACCAACACACACATCAAGAAACATAAGGTTTTCGCTGTCCTTCTTTCTCTTTAAGCACCCTGCGATGCAATAGAACAGCCCGCCAGTGGAGGGAAGAAGTGGAGCTGGAAGAGCGGGAATGATTGCTTGGGCGGCTGGACGGTGATATTTTCCTCCGGGTTGTAAGGTCGGACCCTGGTCCGGGAAGGGTAGAACCTTGATAGGGATCGATTCTAAAGAACCGTAGACACCAGGGGTGTAATACTGGACAAATAAAATGTAGTAGTGGTTCAACAGTGTTGAAAATCTCCTTTGAGGATAATTATTTTGTCACCAACGACAACCTAGAAGTTCCTATTTGTATAACGATCCCATCGGGATACCAAGTTCAGTTTCGACAAAGGCAAGAGGCATCACCTCATTTGCTCTGATTGCTACGCACTAGGCCACATTGCATTGGAGTGTTTCGGTCCCCTGAGGTATCGCGATATAGTTCTGAAGGACTCGAAGCTCTATTTCCGATTTATAAATCTAGTGTACCGCACGCCAATTACCTAAAGATCCGAAGGATCATGCAAAATGAGGCCAAAGGCACACCCACAAGTCTATTCGTTTCGGATACCCAAGTGTCGACGGCAAGACCAGAATCAACGGCCAGTCCGGCCACTCAGTCGAAAAAATGACTGAGGGAATGACCCATCAGGAAGGATAAACTAAAGCTACGCCTCAGCTCGAGGTGTTTGCACCTCCCTTCCCGACTAAGTCAGGTGATAACCACGTTCAGCAGGAAAATTTCGCTCTGAAAGACAAACCCTCTTCGTAAGAGGGAGGAGTAACAGTAGCGCCAGTAAAATTACAATTCAATTTCCAACGGAAAGTGATACGAAACAGGATATCAGTCCAAAAAAGACAGACTTGAAAAGACCCTGGATACGATACAATAATTCGAAACATCCTGGAAAGGATATAAGTGCTTTCCAAGCGCAATTACAAAGTCTATGCAGACATCGGAATGACAAATTCATTAATCGGGAAAATACTTACAGCGATAGACACGGGTGCAGGACCCAAATTTATCAGGAGATACTGAATTCCGTTGAAAGTAGAGTATAAGATATATGCAGGGCATCTTCCAGATATTTTCGACGAGAATAACCACCCACTCTCCATGAGAGGAACAATCAAGGTATCGTTTAGGTTAGAAAGCCTGCTGATTAGTGTAGACTTCATAGTTTGTGAAAGAATGGCGGCACCAGTAATATTGAGAGCATAGTACTGCGACCGCTTCATCGAAGCAATATTACCCCGCAGACGGCAAGTTGAGCTCACAGATGGATCGAAGATACCTTTCACGCGCAAGCATTTGAGGAGAACAGGTGTAACATTACAAGTTCCGGAGGAACTAAAATCAGGAACAAAACAGCTTATCGATACAAAGGTGCGGTGCGCACGTACAGTAGTCATCCCTCCGGGCATCGCAAACATGCGGAGAAGTAACCTCGAAGAGGTTCCGGTTATTAGAGAGTCAAACGCTTCCAACGCTCTACGAGCGAAAAGGATTGGCCGCAGCCAACGGCATAGTCAATGCAGACAAGGTCAAACCTTACAGGTTGCTGATCCCAAACACCGCACGTTTTCCCCAGACAATAACCAAGAACAAGGTAGCCGCCACCGTGTTACCTCATCAGACAGCAGTCTTTCATAGCCCGATCCGTGTTGGATAAGTAATCAGTGTCAACGAAGAGATAGAAAGAAACTTATTAGAATCCACACCGAAAACTTGTGACTGATGGTCAAAGGTTACTGAAACAACATACCAACGGGATAACGAAAGACAAGTATTAACCACGTTGACAGTGGACGACTTAGACTTGAGTCACGTCCCCGATGCTCTGAGAAAGCGCTTCAGAAACATGCTTCGCAAGCATTCGGCAATGTGGTATGGTTCCTTTGGAGAGATCCGTACCACGGGACATCAAATTGAACTAGTCTCCGGGAATAGGCCTATTGCAGAGGTGACACGAAGAGCAGGGCAGAAAGCCAGACAGATCGAATAATTATAAGTTCAAAACATGCTCAAGGCACGGGTCATCGAACCCGCGCAATCAGAATTGACTTCACCCGTACTGTTAGCTCCGAAACTCGACAGGGCCATGAGATTCCATATCCACTAAAGACGTTTGAACACTGTCACGGTAAAGGGCACCTATCACATCTCACAAATGGACGAATATATTGATTCCTTGGAAAGAAAATTGCTTTGAGCACTAGACTGCAATACCTGTTATTAGACAGTGCCGGTGGCACTCAAAGAAAGAGCGAAAACTGCGTTTTTATATCATAACGGAATGTTATAATTCACGGGAATTCCCTTCGAGCAATGCGTCAGCCACGTTTCAACTTGCGTTGGACATTCTCCTGTCTCCATACAAATGGAAGATTTTCCTGTCTATCTAGACGACATGATAATATTTTCTCAAATATGGGACGAACATATACATCACGTGGATGATATCTCGACGATCCTTGCTAGGGTACTAATAAATTTGAAGTTACGCAAATTTGAATTCTTTACAACAAAAATCAAGTACCTCGGTCACATTATTAAGCCAGGTAAACTGGAGATTGGCAATGCCCGCAAATGTGGCGTTGAAAGAAGCGAATTTTCCGAAGGATCAAACATAATTAAGGAGCTTCATGAGTTTTTGCAATGTGTACTGACTGTTCATCCGAGACTTCACGCGCACCGCGCATCCATTGAACAAACTCCTTCGCAAGGGAGAGCCAGTGCAGCTTAAGTGCCTTGGGTCCAAAGAGAAACAATCATTCCAAAAACTTAAGGGTGCCATCCTTTCACCGCTAGCTCTGGCCATACACAAGCCGGGCTTACCATATTCTGTTGATACGGATGCAAATCTCAAGCATTTGGGAGCTTCATTGTTTCAGAAATACCCCCACGGAGAACGAAAACCCATCAGGCTCTTTCCGCGAACAATGCTGGAAGCAAAGAGAAACTTTTCAGTTCCAGAGCTCGATTGTCTCGCAGTTGTGCAGGCACTCGACCTCCTTCGACTATACCTGCAATGTAAAAAGCTCATTATGGACTCGGACAATGCATCTTTCAGATGGCTAATGAATATCAATGACCCGTCGGGTCGACTTATCCGATGGAGGCTTCGCCTAAGCGAGTAAGACTTCAAAGTCAAGTACAAGAAGGGTTAGGCAAATACCGAAGCAGCCGTCTTGTCTCGGCCCGAGACTTCGAGGGGTAATGTAGTCGACATAAACGAACAGACTCGCTCCTTCCTCCGCGAGGAATCGAAAACTGTGTCCTTTGCAAGGAAGAGGAAAAACCACAGTCCAATCTGGACTTCGAAGAACATGAAGACATCATCGAAAAAGTTTTAGCTTTGCAGAGAATTGAAAATGGTCAGCAGGTACTCGACGATTTCATAGCCATAACTCAAGAGGAGTTATGTCTATTACATATACACATACACATACAAATACACATACATAACTCCTCTTGAGTTATGGCTATGAACAACGTTCCGATGCATATTGCAAGTCTCTACATGACAAGATTGATCGAGGGGATAACATCTCATTCAGCATGGGTGCGAATCCCTACCAGGGATTCCCATGATGTACTGCGTCGCAGTCTGTCCAGATTGTGATACCAAAGTCGCTTGGGACATGTTATTAAGAATTGGCCATTACGCCAAGACATCAGGACATCCCGGCGGTAGAAAGATGTACAAGTCTCTAGCGAGATACGTTTATTGGCCATCCATGGCTGTTGATTGTTACGCTGTTACACGGCATTGCACAAGTTTTGCAAGCAATAGAGATCACCTCAGAAAGAATCGCAAGGAGCAGCAGCTCTTCACACCAGACGATCAGTTAGAGTTCGGTACAATAGACATATTCGGCGATTTATTGAACACGAAACGTGGTAACCATTATCTTATTGTAAAAGTCGATCGATAATCAAGATTGGTACGGACCGTACCTTTGAAAGGATAACCACGAAGACGATCGACTTCGCTTTCGTACACCATTGGGCGTTCGTATAAGGACCGCCGCTCAAGTTTTTATCCGATAACGGATCGCACTTCACTGCAACGTTCATTCAGAACATAACAAGAATCCTTGAGATTCAACAGTTGTTTACAACAACATATAATCCACAGGCCAACGGCCAAGCAGAAAAGTTCAACAGAGCAATGCCTGCAAAAAAAATCCATCGCACTACGAACCTTGCTTCGTTCGAGCTTGTGTTATCAAGAGCTCCAATAGCCTTGACCATACAAGGGCAGCGGTCCTTAGAAAACTTTACATCCTCGAGGCAGTACCACTTGAATTAGCAAAGTTGCCTTGAGAGTCTTATAGAGACCGCGCGTACTTCCTTAGTCAAGGGACAGGTACAGTACACGAAATTAGAATAGCACCACTCCTGTATATGAGTGTACAGGTTGACTGGAGGGGAAAATTAAAACTATTTTTACATAAAAAATACCTAATCTTAAGCCATAAAAGATATAACACTGAATACCATTTACCGTACAGTGAAAAAGTTATTATAAAAAATTAGATTTTGACTGCGAAATTAGGATAGCACAAAAATGTTCAAGTATCAACTGGGACAATAATTTAATTGAAAAAGTAGACTTAATAGTCTGTTTCCGCTCCCTACCTCTCTAACATTTGCGCACAGCGCTTAGAAATGCCACCAAGGAGCTTTTTGATCAAATTTTGATCCAACTTTTCCCATTCACTGAGAACAGTACTTTTCAGCTACTCAACTGAATTAAACTGCTTATTATTCGTATATACTGCCCTCGCTAGAGTCCTCCAGACGTTTTTAATGAGATTCAGGTCTGGAGACCGTGCAGGCCAGGCCCTGACATGGTTCAAATTGTTCTGCATTCATGTAGAGGAAACGTGGGACGTATGAATTGAAACATTGTCTTGCATAAAAGTCCACCTCAGCGGCATTTTTTTATCATTGTACGGAAGCAAATAGTCCTCCAGAGTAGCGCAGTAGTTAAAAGAGTCTTGATTCCCCTTCAATATTTTCAGACCTGAAAATACATATGCAAAAAACAGCCCCACACCATCATCCTTCCACCACCGACCCTTATTTTGGATAAAATAACTTTTTCCTTGCTAATATCATGCCAATAGTGGCGAAACACGTCTGGTCCATCGAGGATAAAAATTTTTCTCATCGGACCAGACAATTAAACTCCATTCATGTGCGGACTTGTTGTTGTGCAAACGAGCCCATTCCAACCTCGCTTTTTGTGTTCCTTGGTCAATGGTGGCTCTCGTTTCACCTTAGAGAAAACGAGATTCTTGGACCTGGATTAGATTTTCTGCACGCGACACTTTCCAATTGGCAGGTTATGGTCAGCTTTCAGTTTTGATGCGGAGGCCCCAGTACTCGATGCACCTCTCATCAATGCACGAGTTCCCGCCGGAGCCAGTTTCGTGTTGTTTCTTGTGTTAAACCTCTTTCCATAATTTTCCTGGTCATTAAGAAACCTCACAATGACATTTTTGTCCTCCTTAATGCTCCTTGAGATCGCCCGGTAGCTCAAACCATCCTATTTTAAAGGAACTATCGCTCCTTTCTCTTGTTTCGTGAGCTGCTTTCCTATTCCCATTTTGGTGACTCTCAGTTGTTGTAGTAGCGTTTTTACTTGTTTAGATACGTAGGCCAACACATTTAAATTGCTATAAAGACTGCAGTTTCTGTTGCAGAGTCCAGAAGAACTGTGGTGCTATTCTAATTTCGCGAGCTTTTTTGTTTTTATCGTAAAGTCTAGATGATTTAGCCAATTGCGGTAATTTTTTTTCTCTTTTAAACGACTTAATACTGCCTACATTGAGTCGTTCGAATTCTCGAGAACGACCATATCTTTCCACGTGAACGGCAATTTTTGGGGGTGGTGCTATTTTAATTTCGCCGAAGACGGAGAGATTCTGCACAAAGTACATTGATATAGATTCCCGAAGAAAGACGCTACATTGGAGCCCATCTCAGGTCTACCCCGTTCTAAGGTACTGCAGTATCATTGCAGGAAAAAGCTGTCATTGACAGCGCCAATCGATTCGGATCTGCCAAATTAGAACAGGGACTAACAGTCCTCGAAGCCTGCATGACAATTTCAGGGTTCACAGTGAAAAGTTGCAATGCATCATCGCAACCATAGGTGCGCGACACCACAGACAAATAATTTCAAAACGATATGTGGTACATGCTTACCCAAAAGCACTCGACGAGTGTCACAAGTTTCCACGGTCGCCGACCGCCGACCTCTTCAGAGGGGGAATGGAGCCAGGAACCTTTTCGTCATGACTCAATTCGTTTAACAAGGAGAAAAACTCCATAGTAATTGAAAATCGATGAGTTTTCGCCGCTATAAGTTCAAACATATCGCATCGCAAGCCGGAATCCCAGATAGGAGCACAACCAAAATTTCATCGACATCTGCAATAATCTGGTAGACCGCTTGGGAGCTGTTCTTCGATGACACAATTTGAGATTGACCCAACCATGGTGAGAACTTTGCCGTCGGGACTACTAATACCTCAATTAGGTGCAGCAGCATCTCGCTTCACACTCCTAAGGAGTAAACGCCACCACGGACTCGGAGGAGACGAGACAGCCCACGGCCACTAGATATCGCTACACTCAAGCATGAGTACCAAACACAGTGCTCAACGGGTCGAAAAAACAGCTCAGCGAGTCCAAAGTCCCTTTTGAGGTACATTTCAGATAGTAATTCAAGGTTCAGGCGAACAGCTGTTAGCTATTCTCTACAGATTGCTAGTCGATGGGAATCCATCCTAGATCGCTGATCGCTGAAAGGTACAGTAACCATTACGGGAGATATCAAACGACGAATGGGATCACGATTCCTGAAAAGCTCTGATAGAGCTGCCAAACTCCGCCGAGTACACAGTCAAGTCCAACGGAGGGTTTGAAAAAGTTTTTCATAGCAATAGTGCAAGGTGCTCCTAGAAAAACTATGTCCGATCTCAGAAAAATGATGCAACCGATCGGTTGATATATAGCTCCTCGAGCCCGAGTTCATACAGGAAGCACCACTGGTATTTGGATACCTGATGACTTTTTGAAGCCTTCTTGGTCCTCCGGCCAAAGTCCGAACAGCAGCTCCTGCACGCAAGTATGCCAAAGTGAGTCCCACTGTACAGAACAATTACCATTACAATGGTACCTGAAGATACTCCGATGAAGTTAACTTGAAGTAATTCTGTCTATAACTGTGGCACAGCTCGACGAGCACTTTATGGGGAAGAGTTGAACTCCGAAGGAGCAATTGCAGATCGAGCATGAAGAGTACAGTACCGCCCGACAAGGACTCCGGAAGGAGATTGACGATTACTGATCGGACGGAACATCCCCCTCATGTATGAGTACTTGTGATACAAAATGTTATGTGAACAAAAAATAAAAAGTTCTATGAGCTATGGTGGGCCGCATACCATGACGAACTTCGAAGAAGTATTGAATGTTTGTCGAACAAAATACAGTACTGAAAAGCCCAACAGACATCAAAGAGGATAGAAGACCGTGTTATGCCACCGGCTCGCCCGCTTATACCTCCCAAAGAGAGATCAGAAAGAGCACAGGTCATGAAATAATTTTCCAACTTTGACACACAAAAGACGCAAAGGGGCAATGCGAAATTAGGATAGCACAAAAATGTTCAAGTATCAACTGGGACAATAATTTAATTGAAAAAGTAGACTTAGTAGTCTGTTTCCGCTCCCTACCTCTCTAACATTTGCGCACAGCGCTTAGAAATGCCACCAAGGAGCTTTTTGATCAAATTTTGATCCAACTTTTCCCATTCACTGAGAACAGTACTTTTCAGCTACTCAACTGAATTAAACTGCTTATTATTCGTATATACTGCCCTCGCTAGAGTCCTCCAGACGTTTTTAATGAGATTCAGGTCTGGAGACCGTGCAGGCCAGGCCCTGACATGGTTCAAATTGTTCTGCATTCATGTAGAGGAAACGTGGGACGTATGAATTGAAACATTGTCTTGCATAAAAGTCCACCTCAGCGGCATTTTTTTATCATTGTACGGAAGCAAATAGTCCTCCAGAGTAGCGCAGTAGTTAAAAGAGTCTTGATTCCCCTTCAATATTTTCAGACCTGAAAATACATATGCAAAAAACAGCCCCACACCATCATCCTTCCACCACCGACCCTTATTTTGGATAAAATAACTTTTTCCTTGCTAATATCATGCCAATAGTGGCGAAACACGTCTGGTCCATCGAGGATAAAAATTTTTCTCATCGGACCAGACAATTAAACTCCATTCATGTGCGGACTTGTTGTTGTGCAAACGAGCCCATTCCAACCTCGCTTTTTGTGTTCCTTGGTCAATGGTGGCTCTCGTTTCACCTTAGAGAAAACGAGATTCTTGGACCTGGATTAGATTTTCTGCACGCGACACTTTCCAATTGGCAGGTTATGGTCAGCTTTCAGTTTTGATGCGGAGGCCCCAGTACTCGATGCACCTCTCATCAATGCACGAGTTCCCGCCGGAGCCAGTTTCGTGTTGTTTCTTGTGTTAAACCTCTTTCCATAATTTTCCTGGTCATTAAGAAACCTCACAATGACATTTTTGTCCTCCTTAATGCTCCTTGAGATCGCCCGGTAGCTCAAACCATCCTATTTTAAAGGAACTATCGCTCCTTTCTCTTGTTTCGTGAGCTGCTTTCCTATTCCCATTTTGGTGACTCTCAGTTGTTGTAGTAGCGTTTTTACTTGTTTAGATACGTAGGCCAACACATTTAAATTGCTATAAAGACTGCAGTTTCTGTTGCAAGTCCAGAAGAACTGTGGTGCTATTCTAATTTCGCGAGCTTTTTTGTTTTTATCGTAAAGTCTAGATGATTTAGCCAATTGCGGTAATTTTTTTTAAACGACTTAATACTGCCTACATTGAGTCGTTCGAATTCTCGAGAACGACCATATCTTTCCACGTGAACGGCAATTTTTGGGGGTGGTGCTATTTTAATTTCGCCGAAGACGGAGAGATTCTGCACAAAGTACATTGATATAGATTCCCGAAGAAAGACGCTACATTGGAGCCCATCTCAGGTCTACCCCGTTCTAAGGTACTGCAGTATCATTGCAGGAAAAAGCTGTCATTGACAGCGCCAATCGATTCGGATCTGCCAAATTAGAACAGGGACTAACAGTCCTCGAAGCCTGCATGACAATTTCAGGGTTCACAGTGAAAAGTTGCAATGCATCATCGCAACCATAGGTGCGCGACACCACAGACAAATAATTTCAAAACGATATGTGGTACATGCTTACCCAAAAGCACTCGACGAGTGTCACAAGTTTCCACGGTCGCCGACCGCCGACCTCTTCAGAGGGGGAATGGAGCCAGGAACCTTTTCGTCATGACTCAATTCGTTAACAAGGAGAAAAACTCCATAGTAATTGAAAATCGATGAGTTTTCGCCGCTATAAGTTCAAACCATATCGCATCGCAAGCCGGAATCCCAGATAGGAGCACAACCAAAATTTCATCGACATCTGCAATAATCTGGTAGACCGCTTGGGAGCTGTTCTTCGATGACACAATTTGAGATTGACCCAACCATGGTGAGAACTTTGCCGTCGGGACTACTAATACCTCAATTAGGTGCAGCAGCATCTCGCTTCACACTCCTAAGGAGTAAACGCCACCACGGACTCGGAGGAGACGAGACAGCCCACGGCCACTAGATATCGCTACACTCAAGCATGAGTACCAAACACAGTGCTCAACGGGTCGAAAAAACAGCTCAGCGAGTCCAAAGTCCCTTTTGAGGTACATTTCAGATAGTAATTCAAGGTTCAGGCGAACAGCTGTTAGCTATTCTCTACAGATTGCTAGTCGATGGGAATCCATCCTAGATCGCTGATCGCTGAAAGGTACAGTAACCATTAGCGGGAGATATCAAACGACGAATGGGATCACGATTCCTGAAAAGCTCTGATAGAGCTGCCAAACTCCGCCGAGTACACAGTCAAGTCCAACGGAGGGTTTGAAAAAGTTTTTCATAGCAATAGTGCAAGGTGCTCCTAGAAAAACTATGTCCGATCTCAGAAAAATGATGCAACCGATCGGTTGATATATAGCTCCTCGAGCCCGAGTTCATACAGGAAGCACCACTGGTATTTGGATACCTGATGACTTTTTGAAGCCTTCTTGGTCCTCCGGCCAAAGTCCGAACAGCAGCTCCTGCACGCAAGTATGCCAAAGTGAGTCCCACTGTACAGAACAATTACCATTACAATGGTACCTGAAGATACTCCGATGAAGTTAACTTGAAGTAATTCTGTCTATAACTGTGGCACAGCTCGACGAGCACTTTATGGGGAAGAGTTGAACTCCGAAGGAGCAATTGCAGATCGAGCATGAAGAGTACAGTACCGCCCGACAAGGACTCCGGAAGGAGATTGACGATTACTGATCGGACGGAACATCCCCCTCATGTATGAGTACTTGTGATACAAAATGTTATGTGAACAAAAAATAAAAAGTTCTATGAGCTATGGTGGGCCGCATACCATGACGAACTTCGAAGAAGTATTGAATGTTTGTCGAACAAAATACAGTACTGAAAAGCCCAACAGACATCAAAGAGGATAGAAGACCGTGTTATGCCACCGGCTCGCCCGCTTATACCTCCCAAAGAGAGATCAGAAAGAGCACAGGTCATGAAATAATTTTCCAACTTTGACACACAAAAGACGCAAAGGGGCAATGCGAAATTAGGATAGCACAAAAATGTTCAAGTATCAACTGGGACAATAATTTAATTGAAAAAGTAGACTTAGTAGTCTGTTTCCGCTCCCTACCTCTCTAACATTTGCGCACAGCGCTTAGAAATGCCACCAAGGAGCTTTTTGATCAAATTTTGATCCAACTTTTCCCATTCACTGAGAACAGTACTTTTCAGCTACTCAACTGAATTAAACTGCTTATTATTCGTATATACTGCCCTCGCTAGAGTCCTCCAGACGTTTTTAATGAGATTCAGGTCTGGAGACCGTGCAGGCCAGGCCCTGACATGGTTCAAATTGTTCTGCATTCATGTAGAGGAAACGTGGGACGTATGAATTGAAACATTGTCTTGCATAAAAGTCCACCTCAGCGGCATTTTTTTATCATTGTACGGAAGCAAATAGTCCTCCAGAGTAGCGCAGTAGTTAAAAGAGTCTTGATTCCCCTTCAATATTTTCAGACCTGAAAATACATATGCAAAAAACAGCCCCACACCATCATCCTTCCACCACCGACCCTTATTTTGGATAAAATAACTTTTTCCTTGCTAATATCATGCCAATAGTGGCGAAACACGTCTGGTCCATCGAGGATAAAAATTTTTCTCATCGGACCAGACAATTAAACTCCATTCATGTGCGGACTTGTTGTTGTGCAAACGAGCCCATTCCAACCTCGCTTTTTGTGTTCCTTGGTCAATGGTGGCTCTCGTTTCACCTTAGAGAAAACGAGATTCTTGGACCTGGATTAGATTTTCTGCACGCGACACTTTCCAATTGGCAGGTTATGGTCAGCTTTCAGTTTTGATGCGGAGGCCCCAGTACTCGATGCACCTCTCATCAATGCACGAGTTCCCGCCGGAGCCAGTTTCGTGTTGTTTCTTGTGTTAAACCTCTTTCCATAATTTTCCTGGTCATTAAGAAACCTCACAATGACATTTTTGTCCTCCTTAATGCTCCTTGAGATCGCCCGGTAGCTCAAACCATCCTATTTTAAAGGAACTATCGCTCCTTTCTCTTGTTTCGTGAGCTGCTTTCCTATTCCCATTTTGGTGACTCTCAGTTGTTGTAGTAGCGTTTTTACTTGTTTAGATACGTAGGCCAACACATTTAAATTGCTATAAAGACTGCAGTTTCTGTTGCAAGTCCAGAAGAACTGTGGTGCTATTCTAATTTCGCGAGCTTTTTTGTTTTTATCGTAAAGTCTAGATGATTTAGCCAATTGCGGTAATTTTTTTTCTCTTTTAAACGACTTAATACTGCCTACATTGAGTCGTTCGAATTCTCGAGAACGACCATATCTTTCCACGTGAACGGCAATTTTTGGGGGTGGTGCTATTTTAATTTCGCCGAAGACGGAGAGATTCTGCACAAAGTACATTGATATAGATTCCCGAAGAAAGACGCTACATTGGAGCCCATCTCAGGTCTACCCCGTTCTAAGGTACTGCAGTATCATTGCAGGAAAAAGCTGTCATTGACAGCGCCAATCGATTCGGATCTGCCAAATTAGAACAGGGACTAACAGTCCTCGAAGCCTGCATGACAATTTCAGGGTTCACAGTGAAAAGTTGCAATGCATCATCGCAACCATAGGTGCGCGACACCACAGACAAATAATTTCAAAACGATATGTGGTACATGCTTACCCAAAAGCACTCGACGAGTGTCACAAGTTTCCACGGTCGCCGACCGCCGACCTCTTCAGAGGGGGAATGGAGCCAGGAACCTTTTCGTCATGACTCAATTCGTTTAACAAGGAGAAAAACTCCATAGTAATTGAAAATCGATGAGTTTTCGCCGCTATAAGTTCAAACATATCGCATCGCAAGCCGGAATCCCAGATAGGAGCACAACCAAAATTTCATCGACATCTGCAATAATCTGGTAGACCGCTTGGGAGCTGTTCTTCGATGACACAATTTGAGATTGACCCAACCATGGTGAGAACTTTGCCGTCGGGACTACTAATACCTCAATTAGGTGCAGCAGCATCTCGCTTCACACTCCTAAGGAGTAAACGCCACCACGGACTCGGAGGAGACGAGACAGCCCACGGCCACTAGATATCGCTACACTCAAGCATGAGTACCAAACACAGTGCTCAACGGGTCGAAAAAACAGCTCAGCGAGTCCAAAGTCCCTTTTGAGGTACATTTCAGATAGTAATTCAAGGTTCAGGCGAACAGCTGTTAGCTATTCTCTACAGATTGCTAGTCGATGGGAATCCATCCTAGATCGCTGATCGCTGAAAGGTACAGTAACCATTAGCGGGAGATATCAAACGACGAATGGGATCACGATTCCTGAAAAGCTCTGATAGAGCTGCCAAACTCCGCCGAGTACACAGTCAAGTCCAACGGAGGGTTTGAAAAAGTTTTTCATAGCAATAGTGCAAGGTGCTCCTAGAAAAACTATGTCCGATCTCAGAAAAATGATGCAACCGATCGGTTGATATATAGCTCCTCGAGCCCGAGTTCATACAGGAAGCACCACTGGTATTTGGATACCTGATGACTTTTTGAAGCCTTCTTGGTCCTCCGGCCAAAGTCCGAACAGCAGCTCCTGCACGCAAGTATGCCAAAGTGAGTCCCACTGTACAGAACAATTACCATTACAATGGTACCTGAAGATACTCCGATGAAGTTAACTTGAAGTAATTCTGTCTATAACTGTGGCACAGCTCGACGAGCACTTTATGGGGAAGAGTTGAACTCCGAAGGAGCAATTGCAGATCGAGCATGAAGAGTACAGTACCGCCCGACAAGGACTCCGGAAGGAGATTGACGATTACTGATCGGACGGAACATCCCCCTCATGTATGAGTACTTGTGATACAAAATGTTATGTGAACAAAAAATAAAAAGTTCTATGAGCTATGGTGGGCCGCATACCATGACGAACTTCGAAGAAGTATTGAATGTTTGTCGAACAAAATACAGTACTGAAAAGCCCAACAGACATCAAAGAGGATAGAAGACCGTGTTATGCCACCGGCTCGCCCGCTTATACCTCCCAAAGAGAGATCAGAAAGAGCACAGGTCATGAAATAATTTTCCAACTTTGACACACAAAAGACGCAAAGGGGCAATGCGAAATTAGGATAGCACAAAAATGTTCAAGTATCAACTGGGACAATAATTTAATTGAAAAAGTAGACTTAATAGTCTGTTTCCGCTCCCTACCTCTCTAACATTTGCGCACAGCGCTTAGAAATGCCACCAAGGAGCTTTTTGATCAAATTTTGATCCAACTTTTCCCATTCACTGAGAACAGTACTTTTCAGCTACTCAACTGAATTAAACTGCTTATTATTCGTATATACTGCCCTCGCTAGAGTCCTCCAGACGTTTTTAATGAGATTCAGGTCTGGAGACCGTGCAGGCCAGGCCCTGACATGGTTCAAATTGTTCTGCATTCATGTAGAGGAAACGTGGGACGTATGAATTGAAACATTGTCTTGCATAAAAGTCCACCTCAGCGGCATTTTTTTATCATTGTACGGAAGCAAATAGTCCTCCAGAGTAGCGCAGTAGTTAAAAGAGTCTTGATTCCCCTTCAATATTTTCAGACCTGAAAATACATATGCAAAAAACAGCCCCCACATCATCCTTCCACCACCGACCCTTATTTTGGATAAAATAACTTTTTCCTTGCTAATATCATGCCAATAGTGGCGAAACACGTCTGGTCCATCGAGGATAAAAATTTTTCTCATCGGACCAGACAATTAAACTCCATTCATGTGCGGACTTGTTGTTGTGCAAACGAGCCCATTCCAACCTCGCTTTTTGTGTTCCTTGGTCAATGGTGGCTCTCGTTTCACCTTAGAGAAAACGAGATTCTTGGACCTGGATTAGATTTTCTGCACGCGACACTTTCCAATTGGCAGGTTATGGTCAGCTTTCAGTTTTGATGCGGAGGCCCCAGTACTCGATGCACCTCTCATCAATGCACGAGTTCCCGCCGGAGCCAGTTTCGTGTTGTTTCTTGTGTTAAACCTCTTTCCATAATTTTCCTGGTCATTAAGAAACCTCACAATGACATTTTTGTCCTCCTTAATGCTCCTTGAGATCGCCCGGTAGCTCAAACCATCCTATTTTAAAGGAACTATCGCTCCTTTCTCTTGTTTCGTGAGCTGCTTTCCTATTCCCATTTTGGTGACTCTCAGTTGTTGTAGTAGCGTTTTTACTTGTTTAGATACGTAGGCCAACACATTTAAATTGCTATAAAGACTGCAGTTTCTGTTGCAAAGTCCAGAAGAACTGTGGTGCTATTCTAATTTCGCGAGCTTTTTTGTTTTTATCGTAAAGTCTAGATGATTTAGCCAATTGCGGTAATTTTTTTTCTCTTTTAAACGACTTAATACTGCCTACATTGAGTCGTTCGAATTCTCGAGAACGACCATATCTTTCCACGTGAACGGCAATTTTTGGGGTGGTGCTATTTTAATTTCGCCGAAGACGGAGAGATTCTGCACAAAGTACATTGATATAGATTCCCGAAGAAAGACGCTACATTGGAGCCCATCTCAGGTCTACCCCGTTCTAAGGTACTGCAGTATCATTGCAGGAAAAAGCTGTCATTGACAGCGCCAATCGATTCGGATCTGCCAAATTAGAACAGGGACTAACAGTCCTCGAAGCCTGCATGACAATTTCAGGGTTCACAGTGAAAAGTTGCAATGCATCATCGCAACCATAGGTGCGCGACACCACAGACAAATAATTTCAAAACGATATGTGGTACATGCTTACCCAAAAGCACTCGACGAGTGTCACAAGTTTCCACGGTCGCCGACCGCCGACCTCTTCAGAGGGGGAATGGAGCCAGGAACCTTTTCGTCATGACTCAATTCGTTTAACAAGGAGAAAAACTCCATAGTAATTGAAAATCGATGAGTTTTCGCCGCTATAAGTTCAAACATATCGCATCGCAAGCCGGAATCCCAGATAGGAGCACAACCAAAATTTCATCGACATCTGCAATAATCTGGTAGACCGCTTGGGAGCTGTTCTTCGATGACACAATTTGAGATTGACCCAACCATGGTGAGAACTTTGCCGTCGGGACTACTAATACCTCAATTAGGTGCAGCAGCATCTCGCTTCACACTCCTAAGGAGTAAACGCCACCACGGACTCGGAGGAGACGAGACAGCCCACGGCCACTAGATATCGCTACACTCAAGCATGAGTACCAAACACAGTGCTCAACGGGTCGAAAAAACAGCTCAGCGAGTCCAAAGTCCCTTTTGAGGTACATTTCAGATAGTAATTCAAGGTTCAGGCGAACAGCTGTTAGCTATTCTCTACAGATTGCTAGTCGATGGGAATCCATCCTAGATCGCTGATCGCTGAAAGGTACAGTAACCATTAGCGGGAGATATCAAACGACGAATGGGATCACGATTCCTGAAAAGCTCTGATAGAGCTGCCAAACTCCGCCGAGTACACAGTCAAGTCCAACGGAGGGTTTGAAAAAGTTTTTCATAGCAATAGTGCAAGGTGCTCCTAGAAAAACTATGTCCGATCTCAGAAAAATGATGCAACCGATCGGTTGATATATAGCTCCTCGAGCCCGAGTTCATACAGGAAGCACCACTGGTATTTGGATACCTGATGACTTTTTGAAGCCTTCTTGGTCCTCCGGCCAAAGTCCGAACAGCAGCTCCTGCACGCAAGTATGCCAAAGTGAGTCCCACTGTACAGAACAATTACCATTACAATGGTACCTGAAGATACTCCGATGAAGTTAACTTGAAGTAATTCTGTCTATAACTGTGGCACAGCTCGACGAGCACTTTATGGGGAAGAGTTGAACTCCGAAGGAGCAATTGCAGATCGAGCATGAAGAGTACAGTACCGCCCGACAAGGACTCCGGAAGGAGATTGACGATTACTGATCGGACGGAACATCCCCCTCATGTATGAGTACTTGTGATACAAAATGTTATGTGAACAAAAAATAAAAAGTTCTATGAGCTATGGTGGGCCGCATACCATGACGAACTTCGAAGAAGTATTGAATGTTTGTCGAACAAAATACAGTACTGAAAAGCCCAACAGACATCAAAGAGGATAGAAGACCGTGTTATGCCACCGGCTCGCCCGCTTATACCTCCCAAAGAGAGATCAGAAAGAGCACAGGTCATGAAATAATTTTCCAACTTTGACACACAAAAGACGCAAAGGGCAATGAAGTTCTTAGTCTGGTTCATAAATAATAAAACGTAACTCGTAGAGTTCTAAAGCCAAAAAGAACAGCGAAAGCGAAATAAAAATGTAGGGATCTCCTAAGAAGATCATTCTTGACTTAAAAACACAAGACAAACAACCCATGAAGTTAATCTAACTTTAAAAAAGTTTCCGATGGAACATGGTGCAGTACACTTCTTCAAACACGAACAGGAGTCGAAGTTGAAGATGATGGAAGAGCCCAGACCTGATATAACAACATGAGCCCCCCGCTGGAATCTGCAGGACGTTCAATCAAAGCATACAGAGCAAATAGAACTCAGCAGAGACAGAAAACATGCGAAAGACTTAGCGTAAACTCCAGCAGAGTGAGAAGGCAAAGGACGCTGGTAGAGCAGATACTCCCACCGAGTCAGTTGAGAAAATAAAGTATCTGCCGGATACAGTGATGCTAGTTTGACGTTCCCCCTCCCCTCTTTTTGGACACTACCACGTGGTGAAAGAATCCTCAGAAGGGGTGAGTCAAACTCAATTGATACTCCTGCCGGGACGATGCCAAAGGCAGTAAAAATCAATAGATACATCGTGTACATCTACCGCTCGCGCACGCCATTCAGAGGAATGTGTACCTTAGGGAGAAAGGAGGCATTCAGATTCAAGACATAGCGGAAAATTTATTCAGAGCCAACAATAAAAATCCGAACCGGCCCAGGGACTTATGAGTTCAAATGCAAAAGTAATCTCGGTGGGAATATGACAACGATCAAAGGTAGAGCTCCGATGAAACAAAGAGTCAACATGCCAGCGGGATGCGACTACGCCCTGTTTAGGTCACCCTAGTGGGCGTTACGATTATCCTGAAAGGCCGTCTTGAGAAAGTCGAGGAGTTTGGACAATGGAATTGTCAACTTCTCCTCGCTTAAGCCCATGCTCCGAAGGAGCGGCGGCATATTGTCCATCGCCGACCGGTCTCCAGCAGCGGAACACGGTCCAATACCTCGAACGCCGGTCTCTTCGACTTCAACTGCATCAGCCATACCCTGTTTCAGGTCATCCAGCTCCGTAAGGGAATCTTCTACAGCATGTGACCGGGCGCCGCCCTCTTCACAACTATTCCCTTCGAGGATAACTAACAGTGCATCAGCAGCAGCTGGGGGAATAGAAACCGGATCTCGGACAGACTCATCAAGCACCAACGCAGCGATAAGACCAAGCTTAGCTTCTTCGCACGAAGCGGAACGCCTTCATTTTAGGTTCCAAAATATATTATCTCCCGCGCTCGAGTCTTTCCGTCCAGGGGACAAGTTCACATCGGACGGGTTGTGTGGTCTGCTGCACCAGTTGAAAAGGACTTGTGTCTAGTCTGTTGACTTAATAACGTCCAAGAGCTGGTGGAGCAATTAATTATTCTGGACGCCTCCCAAGATAACGCTAATGTCGAGCTTCCGCATGATTTTTATAAGTCTCTTTCGGACGTACCAGAACCTTCCGGTGTCAAAAACATCCAAAAACAGATAGTTTGATTCTTTAACAGTATATTCCGTCAAGAAGACGCAACAAATACCATATATTATTTCCAACTTCAGATGCAAGATAGGTTACGATTGGTCCCATCTCCGACCAGAATCCCTGGCACACTTCAATGGGATGAAACCACGAAGATACAGCGACGAATCTTCGCGCGAGATGGTGAGGAGCAATCTGCTCCCCCTCCCTCATATGGTAGTCCGTCGAGCTCCGAATTTTCCTTTCAAGACGGACCGTCTTTTTGAGGAACTTTTGGCGATAACTCTTGGCCGTCTTAAACCCGACAGGTATAAGGCTTAGCCAAAACATGTCCCCCTGACACACTCATAACACTCCGTGCCAACCTTGATCGATCACTTCAGCCGCGCTGAGTTCTGAAGTTGACAAACTCACAAGTCACGCGCCATATTCATGTTCACCGACAGTGCGATAATAAAAGGTATCCAAACCGAATCTCGACAGAATACGCAAACTACAAGGTGTGATCTCCAAGCGATCGAGCACCGCCCGCATTAATCTACGCCTCGTCGAGGTATGACTTTCGTAGTACCCATGCTGTTTGGCCTCATGCTGTATCGCAATATGCGACAGCCAGCCGAAAAAACCCTTATAGCCGAAAACGGCAGATTACATAGCAGGAAGCCATTTCTTACACAATATAAGGTTCTTATTTCTTCGGCTACAGGTACTGCCAGCGCACAGAATCATGGAATATTCATGGATTTGTTGACTTCATGCCGAACCGGCGTCGAAGTAAAGTCCAAGACAGAAGTGTATCCATGAAATGGTTTTCATTTTAACAAGACGAGTTTTCCATAAGCACCGTGTTGATATTTTGAAAGGTTTTTGCACTGTGCAGGGTCCAACGCCGAAGGCGAATGGGATTGATCAGTTGCTTACAGCTCAATAACCTAACCAAAAAGTTTGTGAAGCTGTCTTCAATTTTTCTATGATTTCTCATGTGCTTTTTCATTCTCTACGATATCTTCAGGAACATCAGAGAGGCGAAATATTGTTTTTTTGCTTGGCAAAAAGGGCCTTCTTTCCAATAAATAAACCTTTAATGGCCTTAATCAGGCCCTTTTAGTCGTTAATGGCACGTATCATAACGAATTAAGCCATTTCTTTCCGCTCGATTACACCTGTGCCATTTGGGTGACAGAAGATTTGGAGTACTTTTCTCTAGTTGCTTCTACCGCGCATAAGGACATTTTAGTAAGCGAAAAAGAAGCAATTAAAGTCGGAAAAAGGGGGTTCTTAAAGGAATCGAGGGGTCTTCTGGTGTTATTAATTTCGTTCTAAAGCCTTGGATATGGTACCCTGAATTTCCTTCCGCCTTCTGATGGCCAAGCTGAACCTTCCGTTCCTTTATTTTTCTTGATTTCCACAGGCATTTATACCTCCACACTTAAGGTAAATTCTGTGTAGCACTGGATCCCCCTCCCTTCCATTCCCTGCCGTGACCATTGAGGGCGCCCAGCTCAAGCACCTCGACAAGAGGATGGCTGAGGCATTAGACACGTGCTGCAGCCAAACTAAAGGCATCTTTTAATGAACTTGAGGATATATTGAAGCAACGATCTCGAAGCTCTTTACTTGATTCGCCTAATGCGTTGGGCCAACCCGATCTCGGAAGTATCTGGTATGCTCAAATGTACATATCGATCCTTGTTGGTCCTTTCTTTTGACGAACAAATATACAGCTGGTAAGTCTCAGAGCGAATAACAGAGGTTTTGAGGACTTCACCAGACATTAATTAGTTATAGGCTTCATTTTGAACTTGAGAGACTGCACTACAATGCTAAGTTGCAAATAGATTGCTCAAAGCGCTCTTGGCGATACTGCCCACGGGTCATGGATTGATTTAAAGTGTCTCTTCGTCGTCCAAATTTATCCCAATCTCATATGCAGCCAACGCGAAGATGTCTTAAAGGATTTAGACGATTTTAAGGACGGGGTCGTACAGTTGGAGGGGTGGTGCAAAAAATTGAAAGACTCAGTCCACAACCATTTAGTAACAAATGCCATATGGCTAATTATGCAAAAACTCTAGTTAATACTTAAGTCTTCCCAAAGCTGAAGAAAATTATCATTTAGCTCCTGTAAGTAAAAGTCCGCATCAGCTTAGCATTACCTGTCCCATCCATAACAACAAGAGGCCATGCGCAAGTTTAAGCACAAGACCAGAACGGCGATTAAGTATGCCACCGGGAATTCTTTCCGAGTGCTGTGTCATCCCTGTCGAAAGTTTTGCGACAAATGCACTGGCTACGATGTGCTGATGATGCATTGGTGCTACAATAATCGATGAAAAAGAAGAATGGCGTGCTGAACTGTAGCGCATGGTCCGGATATGGCAAATGACTATTTACTTGTGTCTATCTGGGGCCTTCTGTTGCTACTTTATTGGCCCATTCTCGCTACTCTCGTTCCTGGTTAGAAAGGCCACGAAAAAAATGAGTCTGAGATTTGCTCCGGATCTCACAAAAACTGTTCAATTCACCGAGCGTGAGGTCAGCAAGTCATACAGTAGAAGGAGATCTATGCCATGGCCGCAAGGCTGACACCTGCTAATGGCAATAAAGGGAAAGCAGGGAAACATGTGGCCTCAACCAAGACGAGAGCACTCAGTATGATAGACGCAGATGTCCCCCAGGTGACGAGAAACTGTCGTAAGGTATGGCCGTCTCTGTTTTCTTTTAACTTCCTAATATCCACCACGCATAGCCCCTAGGGGAATCTCCCCAATGCTATGGCCCACCACGGCCCTTTTGGTGTCTAATTTGGTACAAGCGAAAAAACGCTACCAATGGCGACTCAGTAGTGACTCTAATGCAATGTATGATAAGCCATGATCAACAAATTATAACGTAAACGCAGAAAATCTTTCAAAATTTTGATGCACTATCGTCTAACGAGAGCCAACTTTCCTTTTATTTGCAACTTTGACGTGGTCTGAAGTACGAAAGTGATGCTTAAGGTCGAATAACTATGGAAATGGCCTTTTACAAGCACGACAATACAGGGGAATCCTTCTCTTCGCTCTGTTGTCGTGCACCTCGAGCTTGTGCGTTAGAGGCGCAGTAGAATTCCCTTTCATGCAGAGTGTTGAGGACCTTATTACACAGCTTACACAGGAACCTCGGCCTCTTGTATTCCTTCCGCTCTTTCTACGTTCCCTTTCGTCGGCTAATTTCTGCGCTGACTTATAACGAATTGCCATCCGGCAGTCCCCTTGACCGTCAAAAGCAATCAATTTCTTCATGCATCACTCCATTTGATAATCCAGGACACTTGACTGTCGTATCTTAGGTCCTTCAAAGCCGGAACCTTCTGTTTAAGTTTCTTTCCACCAACACAAGGAATTAAGGGGGTCCGGCTTTGTTGCTTTTGAGTCTTTCTTTTGCTCAACTCCATAAAATCCCCCTTTCTTTTGCTTGATAACTGCGCAAATGAGTAGCCGTTTCGCTTGTGCTTCTCTTTTAGTTCCTTCTAACGCTTTTTAACTGCTCCAAAGCGGAATATGTAAGCGCGATTCTTTTTGGTAGCCACAACATCAGTTGTAGATAAGCAATTCGATCTCGGAGCTGAAGACGACTGAAGATCCGGGTTGGAATCCGACTCAGTTCCCATATTTTCTCCTCGCACTCGGAGGAATGGCTTCCCTAGCTTCGTCGTCCGAAAGGGGGTGTCAAGGATAGTAGGAATTATCAGATCCGTTGTCAGTATGCTTCTCAGCCTCTGGCTTATTAGTAACCATGCACTGAGCTTTTACACCGGGAAACAAACCCAAAACCTCAACACCGGCTTAGAATTAATGAATATTTCCCAGGGTTTCCTAAACGGCAGTAGTTTGTCTTACAAATTGAGAAAATGTTTCATTGTAGGGCAGCTAAAATAAGACATTCTGTCTATTAAATTTGAGCAGTAGTTTCCAGGTAGGGCAGCCATAAAATGACGGGCTGTGCGATAAATGTTAGCACGGGTTCCCCGATAGGAACCCGAATTTACATTTGCTTACAATAAATTAGACCAAAGCTTCGCTCCTGTATACCCACGTTCACCCTTTAAACCCCCGGTTGGAGTACCAGGCATGGCACACACTAGCCTCTGTGTAGTACAGTAGACTAGAGTGTGGCGGATGCTAACTCAAGGCCCTCCCCTAATCCTGCGAAAGCAGTTAGAGGCACGGTACACGACAGCCTTTGTATCGCACAATAGACTGTCATGTGGAGAGGGCCCGCTCACTCGTGAATCCAGCAACACCAGAGAATAACGAACAACAAGCAGTAGCGGCAGCAGGGATAGCAGCAGTAGTCGATTAGTAGTGCAGTGGTGATCGGTGGTGCCGTGGTGCCGTGGTCGGTGATGTAGTGGTCGGTGGTACAATATTTATGCACCTTTTGTAGGCTTGCATCGTGATTACGATTCGTGATTACGATTCGTAATCAATCACGATGCAAGCCTACTGTGTTGTGTTTGATGTTAATCCCTTGAGCTATGGAAGAGAGCGCCTCATCCTAGCTGTCACTCCGACACGTCCACACGTCGCCGGATTCGAGGCTTGCCCCTTCCGTAACACCGGTGTGGCGGCGTTCCTATGGGCCCACCCCACCACCGCGATGGAGGTGTCATCAGCACACTGGAGGATCATGCTGCGCAGGCAACTCGGTCTCCCAGTCTACACAGACTGGGTGCCATTGAAATGCCACCACTGCCAGCAAGACATGGATGTCCACGGTGACCATGCCGCCGACCGCTGCGTCTCAGAGTTTGGGCGCATTCACCGCCACAACTCCTTTCGCAATGTGTTCGCGTGGCACGTGTTCCGCGTCGCCGGCCTTGACTAGAGTTCGAAGCTGAGAATCTCCTCCCCGGGACGGACTACAGGCCCGCTGAAATTCTCCTCGTGCATCCCCCCGTGACACTGAAGCTGACCTACCAGACCCACCCATTGCATGTGAAGTCGCCATCACGTCGCCGTTCAAGCAGACTGATACGGGTAAATCGGCGGAGGAAGAGATCCTCAGAACCAATTACCCTGAGAAGGAGGTGTTGCGAGCGACAAAAGTGCTGCCGTGGTATTGTTGAACGAACAAAAGGGAGTGTATATAGAAGAGAGTTGAGAAAGCTACAAGCAAGTATAAAAGGGGCAGGGTCTACCACCGACGCTCTGCGACTAGCGTAAGAAAAAGTTTTCTTGGGTCCGAAGTTGACTCTCAACTTCCTAACTATTTGGGACTTGGCTTGAAGTTGTCTGCCAACTTGCTTCACCTCCACTAAAAAAGCAGTTTACTCGGCTTATATAGACTTTTGGCTACCCAAAAGTCTCAAACAAGCATACTAATAACCACAAAATGCATTCACGGTAATTGTGTGAAGCAGAGAGACTATTAGGATATATTTCCTCAAGGTAAATATCTAGGTGCCATACCCATGCCAGCCACCCATCGGCCAGGGGAGGGAATTGATGTGGCCATTATATAGACCTTTCGGAGTCACTCGTAGTATCACCCACAACCTGGAACTGTACTGACATCTACTATGACAGCGTGTCCTAAAATGAAAAAAATCAACCGATGAATTTGCCACACTCACCCAAATTAAAAATACTTGCAAATTCAAAAACTGTAAAAATATCTTCCCAATTCCGATACTGTATACAATCATGGTCCTCATCTAGATTTTTTTCGTGCGCGAATTTGCGCACATCACAGACCTCCATCACCAAAGCGACGCAAGTCGCCGGTGGGGCTGCCGTCGTCATGCACCATCGCAAGATCCAGGACCTACAGCACAAGCTGTCAAGGCGCCTGGTCCCCCCTCTCTGCCCTCCCGCGACCCAGGTTTCCGATTCCAGCCTCTGGTTTTCGACTCCCTCAGTGCCCCTTCTCCGGATACCGCATTATTTATTGAAGAGTTTGTGCCACGTGTAGCCACGAAATGCCACACCTTGGACGCTACGATTCGCACACGCATCTACCAGCGTATCAGTTGCACTTTGTGGTCGTCGGTGGCTATGGCCATAATATCGCGGGCCCCACTGCACGTGACCGATGTGGTCCATCCAGTTAGCTCTTAACTGAATAGTCGGTCAGTCGGTGTACACTCAAGATAAGTAAAGAGTAAAAGATTCTCTTTTTGGACCAATGGCATCATCCTCAAATAATTGAAATCTCGATGAGGGTACACAGGATTGCCCTTGCCAACCATGCAACAAGCCCCTTATTGGGGTCCCTTCTTTAAGAAACGTTCAACCTCCCACGGTACGTACATATCCTCTGCGTGGACGGTCGCCTTGGCTCTCCGTCTCGATATCATGCTATTTTTTGATCCACTCGCTGTGGTGGCTGCTCTCGGCGCTCGACCGACGTCGCACCCGTCTTAGATCCAAGCGGCCAACACGCTTTGACTTGCAAATACGAAGACCGCTTCACTCGTCGACATCACGTCCTCCGCATCGCTCTCGCCCGCTTCTGTAAGGAATTTGGGATCGTCGCCCTCGTCGAGCATCCGCTCCTCTAGCAGGGTCTCAGTTCGGCTAGGCATTCGGGGTCCCCCGCGTTAAGAATCGACATCTACATTCCCGCTGCCTATGGGCTGCACAGTACCGATATCACCGTCGACGTTACTGTTACCCACCCATCCGCTCGCCGCCACATCTCGCCAAGTACGGTTACCGCAGGCGCTGCCGCGACACTCACAGAGCGCGACAAACATCGTCATTACGGCGATTGCTGCGACAAAAACGATACCCTCTCTCCCCTGTCAGGATTGATATTTACGGCGCCCTGGGCGACGACGGCCTAGGTTTCTTATGCCGCCGTGTTCCCTTCGCTGCTTTTCGTCGCGGTTCCTCCCTCAACAGGAGCGTCGCGACTTCGTTACCCGCTTGCGTTTAATCTCCGAGTGGCAGGTTTCCGCTTATCGCACCCCCTGTATTCATAGTTCATTTCTGGATACCCTCTGCATGCGTGTGGGCCATACTGTACAATTCGTAAATATCTACCACCAAGGTATGGTTTTTTTTTGCTCTTAGAAGATATTTTACATTTACTGTACAGTACATTCCAGGGGTTTACGACCTCGATCACAGCTCTCTAGCCTTGGATGTTACTGTCGCCCATCCACTCGTCCAGTCCCGAGTCTAACAGGGCGCCCTATGGGGAGCCGCGACAGCAGCCCTCGCCGAACGGTCCAAATATTCACACTACGGGGACGTTTGCCGTTCCTCCGATATCCTGCTTATTCCAATCGGCATCGACATCTATGATCCCCTCGGGCCCGAGGGCGTACAGTTCTTCCGCCGCCTTGCCACTCACGCTGCTAGGCGCCGTAATTCCCCTCCTTGTTAAGAGTTTCACGATTTCTTTTCCCGTTTCACCTTTTGCCTGCACGGCATGCAAGCCCGTCAGGTCCTCTCCCGACTTCTCTCTGACTAGTTTCTATCCTTCTCCTCCCCGGCGCCTCTGAGTGCCTGTTCCCACCGTCGTAAAGATGTTCCCCCCTGGGAAGATATAGTCGTTCTATCCTTAAGATTTCCAGACAATCACAATCGACTCAAAAAGGTGAGCCGACACAGTAATGGGTGAGGCCTGGGCAGGCGAGGTTTTTGCTAGTTGTTCTGTACCCCGATGTACGGAGCCTATCTGCTGAGCAAGGGTGCAGAAATGCAGTCGAGTTCAGACAGCGGCCCGAGGGCTACCAACCATTTATGAGTTGTCGGATACAGTTCTTTGCGAGATAACTTGAGCATGCGAACTTTACTGCACGATGTCGCGCTCCCTACTGTGCAGCACGTACTCCTCGCACGTACTCCTCGCACGCTATCGTGCTCTACACAGCTTGTTAAGACCTACTATCATATCACTACGGCACGTCGCTGGCTAGTATCACGAAGAACCTGACTTGAACGAGGGTTTGATCATACAGGGATAGGAAAATACACTTGTGATCGAAACAGTATATCTTCCATGGGTAGAAACACTAAAATCTCCCCCCTTGTGCACTTGGACACGCTACATCGGAATGGCTGCAGAGGGAAACGACAGATGATCACTTGACCGGGTTTGCATCCGTGGAGGGACAATCAATGGCCTACCTTGCACACAACGGCAGGTCGAGTGGGAAAGGAGGGTTGGCAGGGCTGCGTATGGAAGAGCATCTCGTGACTGCCTCCAAGCAGCAAAAAGAAGGGGGGCGGGGACAATTATTCGGCTGGGCAGCTCACAGGTGTTGTTTTGATAGCGGGAAATGCTTTGTAGTGGAGGCAGGAGCCTCTTGAGACCAGGCCGGTGTGAGCGCGTAATCAGTAGATTCCCGTTTGCAGCACAGTTTGTACGCATTCCATGCACAACGATGCCACACTCCCTCGTCTGAGTGAACATCGCAACCGCGTCTTACTTTTTGGGCATCATCATGAAACCATGCCGCCAAATACGGGATTATATAATCCCCAGCTTTCGCCCTGATCCTTGAAAGATCGTTGGGAAGCGCCACGAAAAGAGAACCAACGAGAATTCTCCGGAAAGAGCCGAAACAGGCCGTTGGATAGCTGTTTTTCAGAGAGAGGACCGGTGCCGCAACGGCCTGTCCTGCTTCACCTGAGATAACTGCAATAGAGGACACCAAAGGGTATTTTTGAGTCCCGAAGTGTACTTGCGGAGTCAAGTAGCCTCCCTTTTTCGCACAAACAGCTGATCAAGTACACCAGCTTCCCGCCTCATCCCCATCTCAGCCCTCTAACCAATGTCCAACCCCTACCAAGCCCTGGGCGACGACCCCTCCGTCCCTCTCACCAATCCTGCCTCCGACCAACGCCCCCTTAACCTTCACATTCCTCCACCCCTGATCTCTTTCTTAGGCTCCGCAGGCCATACAGACCACGCGCGAACTCCGTCCCGCATAACCAAGCGCCCCATCCCCATCTCCTTCTCTTCTCACACCAGAATGACGTCATCCGTTTACGCCTCAACCCAGATTCTGTCCGCTTCATCTCCTACATCTTCTTCTGGATCATGTGTGTTTTCGCTATACTCACCACAAATATCTCACCGCCCCTGCCCTTGCCAACCCCACTGAACATCAAAAGGGCTGCCCTCCGTTTGAACGCAACGGTGGCGAGGGCTTCGACATCGCTACAGAGTCACATCTCCAGGAGGCTTTTGGTTTAACAATGTCAGTTCACCGTACCCCAATTCAATGCACTGCCCTTCCTTCAAAACGCTGTCCTTTCCTCTTTACCGGCCTTCTAACCCTGATTTTGGCTAACAATATTTCCTATTCATACCTACACCTTCGCCGCCCCCGTCACGACAGATCTGCGTCAACTGGGACTATTCGCCCTCCCGCGAGCTCACCGCTGTAGTCTACCCGCTCTTCGAGTACACCCTCCTCGCCTACATTATTCTCGATTTCGTGCTCATCGCCATATCCTACAAGAAGGGTCTGGTCTCCTCACGCTGCTGGTGGCTCGCTCGCAACTTTTTGCTCCTGCAGATCACTTTGTGCGCCCTTTTCCGGATGATCTTTCGTAATCCTTGCGTATGTCAGCGTCCGAGGCCACACCGCCGGATTTCTGGGCCTGCAGCTCATGCTCATCACCGTCACTTCACTCAACTTACTATACATCCTGGAGACGAGGGTGGAGTACAAATGTTGGGTGGGCCAAACTTACACGCACGATACTGTATGCCTACTTTATTTTGAACATGCTTATCGGGGCCGTAAAACTGTATCTCACCGCGTTCGTCGTGTTTGCCTGGGGTGGCCCAGATGAGGTGTATCCGAATGGGCGCTTCAGCCGATTATAGGGGATATGAAAGTTGGGGAGTTGGTTGATCGTATCTGGATGGTCTTCAACGCTATCTTCCCGCTCATCATCTCTCTCTACCGCTCTCGCACTGAGCCCGACATATTTTTCACAATCGATCTTGAGGACATGTCTGCCGCACTTCGAGGTAGTACAAATATAAGCAGTGCGTAGTACTCAACTACATGTCAAAGCATTGGGGTGACTTGTCTAAGATACGGGTCGGAAAGGTGACCCTTTAATGAAAAAATGCAAAGTGGGGACAGACTATCTGGGCCGGCCTTTGGCAGTATTACTAAGCTGTCCTTACTGGTATTGTACGTATTTGCGATGATTCGTCATGACAACCGTGTATCGATAAACGATGAGACACGTGTACGCAGGAATAAAACTCAGAATGACGGTGTTCGCACGCCTCTCAGCCATGAAGCTGCTAAGGTCTCGGATAGTCTTGAGACTATTTTTTCCAATCAATGCACAGATGTCGATGGCGAGGAGGATGAGTTCTAAGCCGCAGAATAGTATGCTACTTTCTTCTTCTCGGCGCGGTCAAGGGTAGACGCACCATTGTCACCTAAGTTGCGGTATGGCGCAGAGTAGGGCCTGACAGTGGTGATATCCAAGGCCATGGGAGATGGGGCGAACAGGGAATCGTCAATGACTATGTGGAATGCAGCTCATTAGGGCTCTTGTGCGGGTCGGCTGCAAGGACACGCTCCCGCATGACGGAAAGGGAAATGGTGGGGTGCGAGATTTCGTGATGTAAAAGGTCGCGCAGGCGGTTGTGACGGCGTACCGCCCCGATAACACCCTTGCATATAGGCGCGTGATATCAGAGCTAGTCAAGGATAGGCGGAACGTCGGAATGGCCTGAGAGCCATGTCAGGCAGGGGTCCGAGCCGTGGAAGACCGGAGCTTGTAGGCGTACAGAGACCGTGGTAGCCAGATTTCGCCGGGTGTATGCAGGCTGATGTGCACAAATTCGCACACGAAAAAAATCTAGATGAGGACCATGATTGTATACAGTATCGGAATTGGGAAGATATTTTTACAGTTTTTGAATTTGCAAGATATTTTTAATTTGGGTGAGTGTGGCAAATTCATCGGTTGATTTTTTCAATTTTAGGACACGCTGTCATAGTAGATGTCAGTACAGTTCCAGGTTGTGGGTGATACTACAAGTAGCTCTGAAAGGTCTATATAATGGCCACATCAATTCCCACCCCTGGCCGATGGGTGGCTGGCATGGGTATGGCACCTAGATATTTACCTTGAGGAAATATCTTCTAATAGTCTCTCTGGTTCACACGATTACCGTGAATACATTTTATGGTTATTAGTATGTTTGTTTGAGACTTTTGGGGTAGCCAAAAGTCTATATAAGCCGAGTAAACTGCTTCCTTTAGTGGAGGTGAAGCAAGTTGGCAGACAACTTCAAGCCAAGTCCCGAGTAGTAGGAAGTTGAGAGTCAACTTCAGACCCAAGAAAACTTTTTCTTACGCTAGTCGCAGAGCGTCGGTGGTAGACCCTGCCCCTTTTATACTTGCTTGTAGCTTCTCAACTCTCTTCTATATACACTCCCTTTTGTTCGTTCAACAATACCACGGTAGCACTTTTGTCGCTCGCAACACCTCCTTCTCAGGGTAATTGGTTCTGAGGATCTCTTCCCCGCCGATTTACCCCTATCATTTGGTACTCTTGTGGAGGGGGTTGCACCCGAGGTATTCGAGTTGAGCAGTAGTAAGGAACACTTCGGGGGATTTCTTTTCTGTAATCATGGATCTCAACGCTGCTCGTATAACGTTCACAGGGGCAAGACTGAAGACGTTGAGGAGTTTCTTTACACATATGTCAACGTTGTGATGCGTGAGAAGGGCGATGAAGAGAAGGCCGCAAGTATCTTCGCCTATCTTCATGGTGACGCAAAGCACAAATATAAGTCCAAGTTTATCGACGGGTGGTCTCTTAACGGGAATGGGCGTAACTTCGGTGAGGTATGTGAGTGGCTTGTGAAAGAGTATGCTAAGGAGGTAGAACCAGATGAGATGATTCGTACCGCCATAGAGGCCCGGCTCAACTTCGACGATTTGTTAAGCTCATTGGTGTACTTGTGTGATCTTTATGAAAAGGCTGGGTTCAACGCCCAAGCCAAGTACGGAATGCTGCGTAAGGCGGCTATGGGGGATAAGCGGCTCTCCGATTTCCTCCTCATCAAGGGCCCTCACACTTTTGATGAACTGAAGGGTACCATAGTAGAATTTGTCAAAAATTCGGAGACGTTTCAGTCACTGAGTGAGGTACCGAGGGAAACCCGCACATCGATGTCTATCGTACATCCTGAAAAGAATTATCAAAGGCCGGCTACTAGTGCAGCGGCATTAGAATCTGTCAGGAGCGATGTCAAAAACTTGGAAGAAAGGTTGGAAACCCGATTCGATAATCGACTTGACATGATAACCTCGCAGTTGGAAAGCCTTACTCTTACCATTAAGAAGAACCAGTCTGGGGCCCCTAAGCCGCAGAAGTCTGTTCTTACTGTCACAAGCCTGGACACTTTGCAAACAGGTGTCCTGATAATCCACATAGAAACACTCGTTGTGCAAAGTGCGGTCGATATGGGCATCATGAAAGTAACTGCTGGTCTAAAGACAACAGAAGAGCAAATTTATCGGAAGCAAGGAGTGAGTCAGGACCAGAGGTGAAAATCTTACAAAATAGAAGGGATCAAAGGTTGACGGATGCCGGTAACGTATCCATCGCTGAAGAGATTAGTCAAGTCAATGTGACAAAAAGGGATGGGGAAGGGAACATTTTATCGAAGAAACCTAGGCTAGAGTATGGAATGCTGGAGCATATCCCAGCACCTGTACCTCCTCGAACCAAGAGGTCTGATCAAGTTGTTCCAGGAGTGGGAGTCACTCCGGCCAAGAAGACGAAAAAGAGTAAGAAAGTTAAGAGTATCTCTAAGGACGTACTAGAGTATGTGAAGAGGTACAATTTGGTGGCTGAGCTTGCATCGGCCCCAACTGGGATAACGTTTGGTCAACTTTTGAGGGGCGACGCAGAGGATGCGAGAAAAGAACTCAAAAAAATTATCAGGTCTAATAAGTCCGCTAAGGGTAAGAAACTGTTTCTTCAATCGGCCTCGACAGCACCAAGACGTCTTAAGCTGGTACCAGTCAAAGTATTGGGTATGAAAACCCAAGCTCTCTTCGATTCGGGTGCTGTTCCAAACCTCATTTCAGAAACTTTGGTGACAGATCTAGGTCTCGAAATTACTCCAACGACTCGAAAAATAACTGTAGCGGATGGAACCGTCTCAAAATGCATGGGCACTGTTGACAAGGTTTCCGTGTTCTTTGGGGACTCTAAAGTTGATGTAGACTTTCTTGTCATGCCGGATCTCCCTTTCGATGCAATCATTGGCTGCCCCACCATGGAAAGACTAGGACATGCATTGACTTGGGCAACCAAATGGTTTCAGTTAATATTGACGGCAGAACCGTGAAGATGCCCCTGGATTTCGACAAAAGCACGCATCCTGAAGATTTAAAAGAAACGGACAGTGAAGATTTCACTTCTAGCTATGACAGCGAAGATTCGGAACCAACTAACACTTTCGGAAGTGGAAAAGGGTACCCTCGGGGGTAATGAACATGGCATGGGACGATTATGATTCGGGTTTGAAACAGATGACGACTGGAATTCTAGGATAAGTTTGAAACCCGAATGTGTTTCTTTTTGCGATGATATCGAATCAAAGGACAGAATTCGGAGCATGAAAGAAGATTACCTTTGCAAAAAAATAAGAATATCGAATTCCATATATGAAGATGTGAGCACGACGGAAGAGGTCCTTCAAAATTTGAGGGAGTCGAAGAAAAAGCGCACCAAATGGCAGAAATCAAGAAAAAGTACAGCACCTTCCAGCCCCGCCTCAATGAAAATATCCGACATGTTAACATCTTCCGAAGTAATTGCATGGAGCGGTTCGATCTAAGACAAGCAAGCGTACCGGTCACTCACTCATTTGAACCTACCGATACTCAACCAATTTATCACAGGCCTAGACTTCAACCGCCAAAAATAACAAGTTTCCTCAGAGAATGGTACAAGTATGCTGAAAAATAATATTACTCGGCCAGTTTCATCCCTATGGTCATTTCCGGTTGTGATAGCACCAAAGAAGGATAGACTTCCATTCGCAAGAGTCTATATCGATGATGTAGTCATATTCTCAGAAACATTGGATCAGCACATCTCGCACGTCAAGACAGTTGTGCAAAGGATATCGGAGTATAGCTTGAAAATTAAGTTGAGCAAATGCTTCTTTGCGAAAACTTCTATAATATCCAATCACACGGTCATATCGTCGACCAAGAGGGAATTAGAGTGGATCCAGAGAAAACGAAAAAAATCAAGTTGGCACCAAGGCCCGCTTCAAAGACGGAGGTCCGAAGCTTCTTAAAACTGGCCTCATATTACAGAAGATTTATCAAAGATTTCGACAAGATTGCAGAACCGTTACATGCCAGCACTACGAAGAACGGAAAATTTTACTGGAACAAGGAAATGGAAACTGCATTTCAGGAGCTTAAAGATAAGCTATGTTTCCCCCAGTTCTCATGAACTCAGATTTCATGAGACCATTCGTTGTGGAAACAGATGCCTCAGAACGGTCTGTGGGTGCCGTTTTGTCCCAAAAAGATGGAAACGGAAGACTACACCCTGTTCAATTTCAATTCGCAAGCCGAACTCTGAATGATGCGGAAAAGAGATACTCAGTCTGCGAAAAAAAAGCGCTCGCTGTTGTCTTCGCACTGAAAAAGTTTCGCGTGTACCTTTTATCACTCGAGAAATTTGTCTTGATAACTGATCACCAGGCACTTAAGACAGCATTCCAAAGAAGGATGTACCTCACCGCTTGGCCCGATGGCTTGACATTTTGCAGAATATCGGTTTGAAATTTTGTATAGACCCGGACGCAATAATCAGCCTGCCGATTACCTATCCCGCTTGAGGGACGCACTGATTCCAAATGAAAAGCTTCGGAGGACATTGTCGGAGTCGCCGAGTTGCAGTTGTCGAACGATAACAAATAAGAAGCTAATATTCACAGACTGATCAAATTCCTCGATGGACTAGAAATGAGAAAGGTTGATCTTGAACACAGAAACTGGGTACGCAGGAATCAAAAGGCTTTTACATTGTGGAATGGGAAACTCTTCCGGCACACTAAAGCCGGTCCCCGACTAGTGGCCCCTTTGAAAGAAAGAATGAAGATCTTGCGGACTTACATGATGAGTTAGGGCATTGGGGATCTCGAAACAACCAAAAATTCGTAACTGAGAGATTCTGGTGGCCCGGTATCCATAAGGACGTCTATAATTTCGTGAAAAGCTGCGACAACTGCCAAAAATTCACTCCAATACGGAAGTATAAGACAACTCTAAGTTTTCCAGTTTCCGGTCTCTTTGAAACCTTCTCAATTGACTTCGCGGGCCCGTTCAAGGAAACTTCTTCCGGAAACAAATATCTCCTTATAGGGGTGGAACATCTTACTGGATGGCCAATAGCAGTTGCAGTTGAGGAGGCAAATGCTGAGGTGGTACTGAGATTCATCGAAAAAGAAATAATTGAACCGTTTGGTCTTCCAAAAAGGATCATCTCGGATAACGCCCTTTGTTTTACTGCAACTTCACTGCTTCGTTTTTTGGAAGAGAAAGGGATTCAGCTGAAGACCGTTCTCGCATACGCTCCTATGTCCAACGGGAAAGCGGAGAGGATGGTTGGAACCATCAAACGAGCAATATCGAAAACTATGTCGGAGAATGAAATCCAGTGGGAAGATGCCTTACCAAAAGTGTTATACGGCTATCGTCGAAGAGAGGAAGAAATGGACGCTCACCATTCGAGCTAATGTACGGAAGGGCTCCTAGAATGTTACAGAGAGACATGGAAACAAATATTATCGATGAAGAGAGTAGGGAAGTTGAACTACTGGCCACCGAAGGCTGGAGATCACACCGCGCGCTAACACAGACAAGAAATAAGGATGCAGAACCTGCAGTCAGAACCTTTTCAGTTGGCTCTAAAGTACTTGTAGTACATGGAAAAGCAATGCAGCAGGCTGTGAAGTGGCCGGCCTTCCAAACCAAGTACTCGAACCCTTGCATCGTCACGGAGGAAAGACACCCGCACTATCAGCTCTGTTCAAGCTCAGGGAAGAGATCAAGGAGGGCCATCCATGCACGTCGTCTGGTCCCTTACCATCAGAGGCCTGAAGAATTCCTTCTCACACAGGACTATGCGCAACCACGGGGCATACTCATCTTTAACTATAGAATGATTCCTATGGGAGGAAAAAGGGCCTGGGAATGGATCATCTCGTTACGCGGGACTACTACGAACTCCACGTAATCATCCATTTCTACATTAATATATGCCTATGTTTTCGTACGTTGAACGGACCATTGCTACCTGAAGAAGATTTCCGACTATTAATAAGAGTTCTATTTTCATTCCAAAACGGAAGGTTCACGGAAGCAGGTCCAGAGTTTGTGGAGGTAATATATCATTACTCTATAGGAAGATATGGAATGGTAGCTGCTGGAGACTTGTCGCAAACGTATCTGAATATTATCCGTCCAATTTACGTATTTCTCAAGAACAACCAAGACGTGCGACTGAGAGGTTACGCCTTACCCCCGGATATGGAATACAGGCTGGTCCCGTATCCTCTATGGGAACCTTACGTTTCTCCGCCACAAATTGGGAACGTTGGAGGCGGCGAGGATCCTCCTGAAGCAGTGATGATGACCAGAGGAGGACCTTCAGGAGACAACAACCCGCCCAGAAGAGGTTCCGGTCGTCCCCCGAGAGGACCTCGTGCAGGTCCCAGTACGTCAGGAGCTGGTCGCGGCCATTCATCGGGACCGTCCACCACAACTTCATCTCTAGCTCTCCTTCACAACCATGCACAGCATACAGTCGGAAGAAGAAGATTATCTTTTTGGCTGCGCAATATCTCCGAGGATGCGAACGATGCGCAGGTCATTTCTTATTTCATGATAAGCATCTGTTTATGTTTTAGGGCGCTACATGGACCGCACTTATCTTACGAAGATTCGTTCTTGATGATGCGCGTCTTCTTTTCTTATCGCATCCATTCCTCCGGCATCTTCCAGAAGAGTTTGCATATCACATATATTTTTTCACTCTTGGAAGATTCGGAAGAGTCACGGAAGAAGAATGTATTCAACCCCACCTCGATGTTATCAAACCAATATATGAGGCTATGCTACAAAGTGAGGTACCAGTAATGCGAACCTACTTTTTAGAGCATCATATTGGTAATCAGTTGCATCCGTACCCGTTTGAGAGACCATACATTTTATCAATAAGACAGCGAACACTAACGGAAGCAGAAGAAGAGCAGTGACGAGTCGGGACGTTCGTCTTGAGCGAGAGGGCGTGATGTGCGCAAATTCGCACACGAAAAAATCTAGATGAGGACCATGATTGTATACAGTATCGGAATTGGGAAGATATTTTTACAGTTTTTGAATTTGCAAGATATTTTTAATTTGGGTGAGTGTGGCAAATTCATCGGTTGATTTTTTCATTTTAGGACACGCTGTCATAGTAGATGTCAGTACAGTTCCAGGTTGTGGGTGATACTACAAGTAGCTCTGAAAGGTCTATATAATGGCCACATCAATTCCCACCCCTGGCCGATGGGTGGCTGGCATGGGTATGGCACCTAGATATTTACCTTGAGGAAATATCTCTAATAGTCTCTCTTCACACGATTACCGTGAATGCATTTTATGGTTATTAGTATGTTTGTTTGAGACTTTTGGGGTAGCCAAAAGTCTATATAAGCCGAGTAAACTGCTTCCTTTAGTGGAGGTGAAGCAAGTTGGCAGACAACTTCAAGCCAAGTCCCGAGTAGTAGGAAGTTGAGAGTCAACTTCAGACCCAAGAAAACTTTTTCTTACGCTGGTCGCAGAGCGTCAGTGGTAGACCCTGCCCCTTTTATACTTGCTTGTAGCTTTCTCAACTCTCCTATATACACTCCCTTTTGTTCGTTCAACAATACCACGGTAGCACTTTTGTCGCTCGCACACCTCCTTCTCAGGGTAATTGGTTCTGAGGATCTCTTCCCCGCCGATTTACCCCTATCACAGGCCATTAGATGAGAGGGCAGGGTGGAGAGGCGGTAGAGAACTGCACCGAGATAAGGGGCGAGCAGTGATGGTTGTAGGGGTGTGCGAGGAAAGAGTGGCGGAACTTTACGAGGTGGGATTGGTGCAGTTGCTCAGTAATGGCGTGATGTAAGGAGCGAGAGGTCGTTGTGTCCAATCGGGGGATGGACTCAAGCAGTGCCTCTAATTGGAGTTCCAAGGGTAAGTACAGGTCTGTGGAGAGCTTTTAGTAAGCGGGAGCGAGGAGACTTGCTGCGCGGGCATACGGAGTGGCCAGCAGTCGATTGACGAGATTAAAGCTTGAAAGAGGGAGGTGTTGGAGGCGATGATGTTAACATCCTGTGATGGGCTGAGTCCTGGGCCGCCAAATCGGGACGGTTGGGTTGCCTGGAGCCACTGATTGTCGTCGACTTTTCGATGAGTCTGTTGGAAAGCCCTTCACATCCCTTGTCAAAAGACTTGACAAGATGGGTAGTAATTTGTGCGGGACAGTTCGAATCAAATACATCACGAGGGCGGACGGTGCGCAGTAACGGAGGATTTAGAACGAAATTTGCGGATCGATTAGGGGAGAGAGAGAGGACCAAAAGGGTTTGGCGTTCACAAGAGCTTGGCGTGCGAGGGTGATTGCAAATGTGGTGCCCACCGGGCTTCCCAGGACTGTAGTGGAACCGGAGGTGATGAAGTCGCATGGAAAGCCAGGGAGAGAAGCGTCAAGGTGAAGAGAGGGCCACCATAGTGATGTCTTCTTATGGTTGAAGTTAACGTGAAACCCGTGTTGCGAGTCGTGCTGCTGGAGGTAGAGCAGGATTTGCTCAGCAACGAGGGCCGGCATAGCGATGTTTTCGTCATTAGCATACCACGTGTGAAGAGGGAGAGAGGGGAAATGGTTCGCAATAGCTTCCACTAAGGGTTGAGGGGCAAGAGGGAAGAGCAGCATTCCTTGTGTATCTATCTGCTGTGTTCTAGTCCTGCATCACAGGAAAAGTCGACCAAAAAGAACCTGGAGGGCTCGCGCCGTATCAAGTAGTGGATCCATCGTGCGGCTTGAGAGATGTGGGAAACTACTTGGTCCAGAATCATGGCACGTTCAATCGAATTAAAGGGATTCCGGTCGTCTACTTGCATGACGATATGATTGGTCTGTGCAGAGTGATGTTTAAAAAACGGTCCTTTCTGTAGGAGAGCGGCCCTATCAGCAAACCATTGTCTTCGCCTTCCCTGTGAGTTTTCAAAAACAACTCTTGCCATCAATTTTCTTTCATTTACAAAATCATGAAACGAATTTCACCATGAATCCAAATTCACTATGCAACTCCATTTCTATTTTGCGTTTGAGTATTTTGGTCCTCCTTTTGCAAAAAAGAAATCTTTCGACTCGTGATCCGCTTCGTCCTTCAAATTCAGCTCCGATGTTTTATCAAGTAGATTTTTAGTTATTGCCCTGATTGCATGCATATTCAAAGCCGCGGCATTGCCTCACAATTTTTATTTCGTCCAAGGTCGTGAAACGTTTCGAAGACGTTGACCTATTCAAAGTTCGAAATCGACGTCGTTGAGGAAACTTCCCCTCCATTAACTACCCCTTTGGCTCACCCCTGTTTTTCCCTCAACATGACCAGCGTCCGCCTGCACCTCACCATCGCTAAGTCATCCGAGGCAGCCGCCCCCTCGACGCAAATCGCCCTGACAGCCAACGAACCAAAGGATTATGATTTGTACTGTACAAGAATGGACCGGGAACGAGTTCGGGAGTGTGTCTGCCGTCACTGCTTCGAGGAGGAAGAAGAGGTAGAGGAAGGGGAGAAAGAAGGGGCAGAAAAGGAGGCAGAAGAGAAAGAAGAAGAGGAGGATGAAGAGGAGGACGGGGACCCTTGGGAGCCACTGGTCTAAACGGGAGGAGAGCTGCTGTGGAGAATGAAGCGGAGACTGGGGGAATAATCGTGATCTATGACTCTTCTGAAAAGGATGAAGAAAAGAATGAAGAGGAGGACGAGGAGGACGAGGAGGACGAGGAGGACGAGGAGGACGGAGACATGGAAAGTGCAAGAATGTTGGGGAGGTTTCCGGACAGTATGGACCAGGTGGTCCGATGCTGGAACCGGATGAGGGCATCTTTGGTGGTTCAGATATCTCCCAGGAGAAGATAGAGAATTTTAAGCTGTTCGCGGATATTTTTGGGGACTGCTTGGGTGTAATGGATATTTTGGGGGGATATTTTTGGCTCTGATCTATAGGACTAAGATCTTAAGGAAGAAATGTAGATATTTATCCTGAAAGAATCTGCTGTTAATGTTTCCCGTTCACACGATTCTATGTGATGAATTTTATTGTTCTTAGTATATTTTTTTGAGACTTTTAGGTTAGCCATAAAGTCTTTACAAGCTGAGTAATCTGCTTTCTTTTGTAGAGATCAAGCAATTTGGCAGACAACTTCAAGTCAAGTCCAGAGTAGTAGGAAGTTGAGAGTCAACTTCAGACCCAAGAACATATTTTTCTTACGCTGGTCACAGAGTCTCAGTGGTAGACACTTCCCCATCTATACTTGCTTGCAGCCCTCTAAACTTTCTTCTTTACCTAACCCTTTTTGCTCGTTCGTCTTTCTCAGGGTAGCACTTTTTGTCGCTTACAATACCTCCTTCTTTGGTTAATTAGGTCTGAATATCTCTTCTGACGACGATTTACCCCTACCAAAGAGCTAAGTTGCTTTATGGTAGCTCATGTTGCATGAGAAAATGGCTCAGTAGCTCCTGGGACACCGACGCCAGGCTGTAGAAATTGTAAGTACGTAACTAAGAAGAACCAAACGTTTTTCTGGAGCAAGGAAACGCAAACTGATTTCGAGGTGCTTAAAGATACGCTATGTGTCCCCGAGTACTCATGTATCCATATTCCGAGGGACCATTTTTTGTGGAAACGAATGCCAAAGAAGTTTTCTGGGTGCCGTTTTGTTCCAAAAAGATGAAAATGGAAGACTACCCTATAGCTATTCCAAGGCCAGGGTAAGTCCGAAATCAGAAAATTAATCAAAAGAGAACATACAGAGGGGGAGCGTTTCATTGGCGCTCAGCAAAATATGCCCGGATTCTATAGAATTTTAACTTTTTTTCGTTACTGTGCAAATATTTTCCTGCAATTTGGGGGCAGGGATTTCCGTAAGCATTGCCCCCGTTCAAGAATATTTGTGAATCAATTTCATCAAAAAATGTTATGATACACCTGAGTTTGCACGCGGTTGTACCGGGCCACACAAATAATCGGTCCAAAAATGTCGAAGCGTGGGGGGAATGCTGATTGGACGGGGCCCAGGCAGCGAGGGAAGGGGCGAATGCTGATTGGAGATGGTCAGGAGCTCCCATTCGGGCATAATAATCTCTTATAGCTATTCCAAGGCCGGAGGTAAGTCCGACATCAGAAATATTAATCAAAAGAGCACATAAATAGGGGGACGTGTCATTTTAGGAGGTGTTTAGAGGTTTTAGGGATTTAGTTACCGGTCGGTTGGGGATTTTGGTGGCCCAAAGGATTTGTTGCACATGTTATTTTTATGTTCCCATAAGGCTTGTATGGTCCTCTACAGTGTTCAGGAGTGCTTCATTGTCTCTTCAGTACCCGTTCAAGCCTTGGAAGTAAAACGATTTTTGGGATATGACAATTTTTGAAAATGTTGTTTCTGGGTATTTTTCATGCGGTTGTAGCGTTTTTTCTAGTAAATGCACTACGGACCTGTATTAACTCGTCATTAAATCGGAAATGAATGTAGTTGGCAGTGTATAAAAATACTATTATCATAATGCGTGCAAAGATAGCGTCATGAAGACTCGTTGTGATGCCATGTTTTAAACCGGTTTTGGCAGTAAACCCGATTTTTGTGAAGTTTTCGTCCAATGAAAGCATGAATCTTGTGCTGATGTGGTACCTTACTGGTGGTAATCACACCCTGAACGATGAGTGTTTGTTATTGGATATTTTCAGTAACTTAGCTAACGTATTAAACACTCTGCCTGGGAACTACGGTTGCAAAATTAAACCCCAAAGGAATTGACGGGAACCTACACAAGCAGTGGAGCATGTGGTGTAAATCGATAAAATAGGTTTAATCTTACCAAATTTTGCATAATTTTAACTACCCGTATATATTATATTTGTGTGCTGGGATCATGGACTACGTAGTAAGACGGGTCGAGGCTAGCTGAATTTCCCTGCTAGATCCATTTTTTGAGATTGCCGTGATATTCGATGAAGCGAACAGTTGCTATTAGTAATATTTATATTGGATACGGTGCAAGTGAAACTCTGCATAAAAGTTGCCTTGGCAAAAACTTGCTCTCCAAGCGGAAGTGATGATGGCTCTGTTTGGGATCACATAGTTCAATATGCTCTGATTGTGTTCTTGAAAGCCGGTAGAGTAATTTGGATACAATATGTGTTTTCAGCAGACAAAATGACGCAGTGATTCGTCAGTGGTAAGAAATCAAGCAAGGTTCGCTGAACATGAGGCTCTGCTGAATTTACATAGGTGAATTTACTCAAGGCTTTTGGTTCATAAAAAGCTTCCTAGCTGAGAAAAGTGAAAACCTAGTACCGTATTGTCTTTACCCAATTCATTTGGTGGGGAAATAATACTTGAAACCAGATAAGTGTATCAGTTTGTATTAGTATGTCTTGTGTTCGGTGCGTGGAATGTAACGCTCCGGTGATTGGTGTCGGAAAAAAATGACACAAAAAACCTATTTATATTTAGAAGATCCATTTGGTGGATGGGTATGACTTGAAATCCGTTGGATTGCTAATATAACAAGAGTAGGAAGTTTTTATGTTGTGTGGGATGTAAGTGTTTGGGGAATTTAGGTGTCTTTAATGAAGTCATTTGCTGATTCAATGCTTTCTAAATGAGAAACGTGACGTAGAAAAACTTTATGGTCTTTATTCTATTTATTTGATGCGTGTGTTTTCAGTTTCAATCTGATGAATAGAGCAGATCATCTTAGTAGGTTATTTCCATGGTGCTCGTATTTGAGGCTCAGGTTAATGGAGGGTGGGAATATATGCCTTGAAATCCGTTGGAGCAACTGTCATAAACATGAATTTTTAGGGGCCAACGCAATAACTGCAATGACAGTCTCTACCAGGAGCGGCCAGGCATCAGGATCACAGGACCCACCGGAACTACCCGGACCCGAGGATGAAAACCAAGACAGCCCAGAAAAAGCACAGATCAACATGATCTTGCCACAGCTCCTCAAAGACACCTCCCCTTTCCTAAAAAATCGCTTCCGAGTTGGAAAGCAATCTGGTGTCAAAGGTCAACTTCCTACAGGAACAGGAATCGCACAAAACTAAGAAGAAAATACCCCGTAATGTCACCAAAATGCGCGTACCCCAGCTCTCTAAAGGAACTGAAGATTACCTCATCCGTAGAGCAGAACTCATCGCACAAACCACTGCAAATGAGATGCTAGAAGTACTAACAGAAAATAGGAGAAAACGAAACGGAGAAGAAGGACCTACACAAGAATGAAGAGAAAAGGCTGAGGAGACAGTAAGGTTTGTAGTGAGTACCATCCCCGACATGGACCACGACCTCGTACAACCACTACTGTCGTCCTTCGAAAACAAATTCCAAATGGATTCCAACAAAACCATACTCTCTGCCTCCATCCAAAAAGCGTTCTATAGACAAGAGAACAACAAAAATACGCGAGAAATTCCTCGAGAAGAAACTACAAAACTGAACCAAAGACAACCTCCCACTTGGAGAATTACAGAAGAAAGTGGAAAGTCTTGAAGACAAGGTACTTAATCAGCCCAAGAAGGGACAACAGAAGCTCCACAAGAACACAAGGAAACCACCCAAACAAGCGCACAGGCAGGACGAAACAAAGAGCACTGCGAAGAAATCTGCAGACACGTACCAGCCACCGGCTCGCAAACCGAAAAAGCCTCATAAGAAGCCCAGTAATAAGCGGAACACAGACCTCTCAGTAAAGGGAAACTAACCAGGCGCCGAACGGGGCACCGTTGCCAAAAATACCGCTATCACCTAAGGAAACCCATCGCACCACACTGTCGAGCTTTACAAAATCCTGCACACAACAAACCCCTAGGCCTGACAGAAGCCATCCCTCGCCAAGTACAGAAGATGGTATCGCTTGGAGTCGGGTTTGCCATGCAAGATACAAATCTACTACACACACTCAGAGCTATCGTAGACCAGAGCTGCACCATACAGCATCAAAGCACCCCACACCGTCTGAGAGACCAAGCACTTACCGAAAGACAAAAGCTCCACAGACTCATTGCCGAACTATCGTATGAGGAGAAGACCTCTCCCTTCAACAGGGCCATAAAGTGGGCCATTTCGCACGTCAAGGAAAAAGGCTGGGTCATCAAGGAAGGTGGCAAGAACCTCGGACTGACACTAATGTCCAAAGGATTCTACAATCCGCGAACCATTACACAACTACAAGACTTCACACAGGTCCCCCCTTTCCCAAGAGAAGATTCCACAAACAAACTCAGATCAATTCTAATCGACTGCCGAATCCCAAAAAACCTGGCCGGAACGTAACTAGAACAAATAGAGAAAGAAGTCCTCCCTTCTCCGTTCTACACAATGCAAAAGCTTCACAAAGACAAAATATCTGGCAGACAAGTTACGGCACAACACTCCTATTGCATCAACAAGCTCTCTTCGGATCTCAAAAAATACGAACAAATTGTTGAACACATCCCAACCATCACAAAAAACAGCAAGCAAGTAGTTAGACAATTCGAGAGAATACTGTTCCCCAGTGGCTCCGTCATGTTCACTTACAACATCGATAGGTGTTACCTCACACTGAACAAAGCACGTCATCGCAGTCCTCACACAGAAATTCCAGAAGTATTCAAAAAGAAAAATGGGTTTTGGAGAAAAGCTCTCAAGCTTATCATGGATAACAACTACGTCACACATGACAGTAATGTCTACAAGCAGACCATTGGGGTGGCAAAAAGGATCCCCGGTTGCATCAAACTTCTGCATCCTATATCTCTGGGCCATAAACAGATATGTTATGACAAAAACGGAACCAAAATCATAATCCAACGCCAATACATAAACGACGGTTTTGGAATAGCACGTTCCGAAAAGGATGCCCTACCCTTCATCACAGAACTCGAGAAGAAGCTATTATCCTCCGCTAAACTGAAGATTACATGGAACACTTACACACAGAAGCTGTATACTTAGACCTTCTAGTATACAAAGGACCGAGATGGCACAAAAGCATGAGGTTAGACGTAAGCTTGTACAGTCAAGCGACAAACAAATTCCTCTACCTCCATGCCATTTCCAACCATCCTCCCAGCGTCTTCAGAGGAGTTGTGACTGGACAGCTCATTCGAGCCCTCAGGAACACCAGCAACAAAATACGGTGGCTCACAACAAAGAAAAAACTTCTGTCCGCATTTGCTATCAGAGGATACCCAGCCATAATGCTACGCAGGATAAGCTCCAAAATCAACTTCAAAGACAGAGACAAACACATCTGGAGGGATACATCTGGAGGGATACAGCAAGAGCTTTAAACAACGAAACACAGCAATCGTGCACTACCACCCAAAAATTCGCAAGACAAACAAAGCACTTACAAGAAATGTGGAGGGACAAATGCACCCCTCCACCCTATACCTGCCCCGAGGCCAAGGGTAAGTCTGAAATCAGAAAAATTAATCAAAAGAGAACATACAGGGGGAACGTTTCATTGGCGCTCAGCAAAATATGCCTGGATTCTACTGAATTTTAGCTTATAGCTATTCCGAGGCCGGGGTAAGTCCGACATCAGAAAATTTAATCAAAAGAGCACATACAGAGGGGGGACGTTTCATTGGCGCTCAGCAAAATATGCCCGGTTTCTACTGAATTTTAACCTTTTTTCGTTACTGTAAAATATTTTCCTGCAATTTGGGGGCAGGGATTTCCGTAAGCATTGCAACCGTCCAAGAATATTTGTGGATCAATTTCGTCAAAAAATGTGCTGATACACCTGCGTTTGAACGCGGTTGTACCGGGCCACACTTATGATCGGTCAAAAAATGGCGAGGAGTGAGGCGGAATGCTGATTCCACCGGGCAGGACGCGAGGGAATTAGGGGTTTTAGGGTTTTTTGGATTTAGGGTTTTTAGGGGTTTTTAGGGGTTTTATTATGGTTTTAGGGGTTTAGGGTTTTTAGGGGATTTAGGGGTTTTTAGGGGATTAGGGGATTTAGGGGATTTAAGGGATTTAGGCGATTTAGTTACCGGCCTGGTGGGGATTAGGGGATTTAGGGGTTTTTAGGGTTTTTTAGGGATTAGGGGTTTTAGGGGATTTAGGGGATTAGGGGATTTAGGGTTTTAGGGGTTTTAGGGGATTTAGGGATTAGGGGTTTTAGGGGTTTTAGGGGTTTTTTAGGGGGTTTTTAGGGGATTAGGTTTTAGGGGTTTTAGGGGTTTAGGGGTTTTAGGTTTAGGGGTTTTAGGGTTTTAGGGGATTTAGGGGTTTTTAGGGGTTTTTTAGGGGTTTTAGGGGATTTAGGGGATTTAGGGGATTTAGGGGATTAGGGGTTTTAGGGGATTTAGGGGATTTAGGGGATTAGGGGATTTAGGATTAGGGTTTTAGGGATTAGGGGATTAGGGGATTTAGGGATTAGGGGATTTAGGGGATTAGGGATTTAGGATTAGGGGATTTAGGGGTTTTAGGGGATTTAGGGGATTAGGGGTTTTAGGGGATTAGGGGTTTTAGGGATTAGGGATTTAGGGGATTTAGGGGATTTAGATTTAGGGTTTTAGGGGTTTTTAGGGATTTAGGGGATTTTAGGGGATTTAGGGTGTTTTAGGGGTTTTTAGGGGTTTTAGGGGTTTTAGGGTTTTAGGGGATTTAGGGGATTTAGGGGGTTTTAGGGGATTAGGGGATTAGGGGTTTAGGGATTTAGGGGTTTTTAGGTTTTAGGGTTTTAGGGGATTTAGGGTTTTGTTTAGGGGATTTTAGGGGATTTAGGGGTTTTTAGGGATTAGGGGTTTTAGGGGTTTAGGGGTTTTTAGGGGTTTTTAGGGGTTTTAGGGATTTTAGGGGTTTTTAGGGGATTTAGGGGATTAGGGGTTTTTTTAGGGGTTTTAGGGGATTTAGGGGATTTAGGGGTTTTTGGGGTTTTTTTAGGGGTTTAGGGGTTTTTTAGGGATTAGGGTTTAGGGGTTTAGGGGA